>CM031234.1:7770674-7813174 GCA_018340775.1 Taxus wallichiana var. yunnanensis
CTGTGTACGACTTTTTACCTCTTGGCATTACTGTAGTGTATTGTATCAATCTTTGGAGCAAGTAATACATGTTTGTGATGATTCTCACCCCTCTCTGTGTTCATTTTTGCATCCTCCTCCGGTCTTTCACTAAGTTATGTTATCATGTGCATGATCTTATATCACATTTGAATGATGTGTCTGTTTACTGGCAAGATAGGTGTTCTTCATTCCTCGGTGCATCACCATCTTCAGTTAGTTTCAATTTTTGCATTTCTATCCCTGCCCCCTTGTAATTTAGAGTAGGATTAGGATCTGAACCTCTGTAGTTTTGCAAAATATAGATCTAAATCAGAGGAGTTTGAGGAACCAGCCTCTAATCTGGAGATTCCTCTCTCAGTTTCACAAGTCCCCACACTTGGAGAGAGGTTTCCATGTTGTGCAATCACACTGGATGCTAGAGTGATCAACCTAGAAGCCTGATCTGCATCCAGGGGTGCTGTGAGCTGCAACAATAGTTTTGGCATGCCCGGTGGGACTAGAGGTCTCATTTTTATTGTAGCAGGGTTGATGTGCATCTGCTGCAATTTTCTTGCTTAAAAGAGCTATTATTTGCATATCTGGTGACTCCAAGGGGAAGAATCAATTGGTTCCAAGTGCAGGCCTGAAAACTCATGAGAAGAATCACCACAAGGTCAAGAGTTGGAGAAGAAGAAGTGTTGTTTGAATACCTGCAATTATCTCGAGAAGAAGGCAAAGAGGAAGAAGGATTCAAAGGTCTCCATCTCCACCAAATAGAACTCTCTCAACTCCTCCACCTGGTAGACCTTTCATTCAGTCAACAAGGGTTTTAAGACCAATCAGAATGGCTCAAAACAATCCCTACGTCAACTTCACAGGCAGCAGCCCACTTGCTCTCAATGCACAACATCCAGTTCCTATTGCAGCCTTGAAGAACATTCCCTACTTCACTGGAGAAAATCAGACTACTCCAGGTGATCATGTTAAAGATATTGCTAACCTTTGTGCAATCCATGAAATCAATGAAATGCAAGTGGCTGTCAAGTTACTGGCATCTTCATTCAAGGGTAAAGCATTGCAATGGTTTAGGAGCCTTGGAGCTGGTTCTATCACAAACTAGAATCAGTTGTGTATTGCACTTCATGAGCAATTTGGAGAGAAGGGAGACAACTTGTCTCTTTTGGAGCAGCTGACAACCATCAAGAGAGCTCCCAATGAGCAGCTGACCGATTTCAACTTCAGATTTCAAAAACTTGGGAGAGGATTCTAGTGGCAGTCAGGCCAACAACAAAAGGTGCTTTTCTCTACTATCTCAAAGCTTTAAATTCTGATATTTCTATGTTGATTCAATCTATGGGAGGCATAACTATCCCTATGGCATATAGCATTGCCATTAGGGCTGAAAATTGTTTGATCCAAGCTGGCAAACTTGCCCCTAGACCTCCCATGCCACTGTTTCCAAGTTTAGAGAATCCAAACACTAGTCAAGCACCTAATTTGGCTCCTTCTCCCACTCCTAGAAATCGAGTTCAAATGAAGCTTCCACTTCATCCCCAAGTGCCCCAAATGAGCTTGAGAGTCATGAAGCAATTGCAAAACCTAGGCAATGAGCTAGTTACTCTCAAGAGCAACAAGCCCAAGGTTTCGAGACCTTCTTATCAACCCCAAGCTCAACCTAATAGGCAGCCATACCAACCACAAAGACCACCTAATCCAGCTGCAAATATGAATCAAACAAGGCCTCCTGCCAATAGACCATTCCAGCCCTATAATCCAAATGCCATATCTACCTCTAAGGCATTAGTGCCAACACAGAACAACATTGCTCAGGAATATGATTGGTGTTTTCCATGTAATGAGCCTCATAACCAATCCATGTGCTTCAATGGTGCTCTCAATCAAGCATTGATGGTGACAACTACTGGTGTGGAGGGTGAGGGCAGTCAAGGAAACAGCCAACAACAAGAAACATTCCAACAGCAATCAGCCCCAAATGACACCACATTGGTGAACTGGCAAGCAAAAGATTTTTGTGGCATGAATCAAGCAGTTTCTCAAGGTGTTGCAGCCAACACAAGGTCAAAGAGGAGAAATTTGGGTGAAGAACAACCATTAGCCCCAGCCAATCCACAACCTCCCATGGTTCCACAAGTGGTTGGCAAGCAAAATCCAATTTCAAATGCACAAGGGCAGCCAAGAACAGCCCCTAGGCCAACTCAAATGCAGTTTGTTGCTTGCTTGCCCACGTGCAAGGAGTAAATGTGCAAACCAAGGGACAACAGAGAGATCCTTCATCACCATTCAGTATCATTGATCAGATGAAGAAGACAACGTCAATATATCTATGTGGGAATCCCTATCCATCCCAGGCCAAAGAGATCTGCTGCAAGCTTCCATGAAGGATTGGCCAATTTCAAATCGGCGGGTTCAGATGCAAGACAAAGTGCTTACAAATGCTGCCCAGCCTGAAGGAAGTCATGGAGCACAACAAGGTAAAATGTTGAAGCCCCCTCCTTTCTATGTTTCATTAATCATTGGAAATCAGCTAGTACACAATTGCATGATTGATTCTAGGGCAAGTAGTTCTATCATGCCCAAACAAATAGCTGATCAGCTAGGGCTCCAGTATGAAATAACATCCAAAGGGGTAGTGCAGTTAGATGGAACAACAATAGCAACAGTTGGAGTGATTAGAAATTTGAGTCTTACCTTGCATGCATGTCCAAATGTTGTTGTTTTACAAGATGTATCAATCATAGACCTTCCACCACTCTTTGCATTTTGCTTGTCAAGAGACTTCACTACTAAGATTGGGGGGTATTTGTCTGATTGGTCACACATGCTATTCAGAACAAGATATGGAACTAAGGCTACAATTAGGTCTGAACCTATTGCAAACTTCCATATTGAGCCTTACACTCCAAGTCAGATTAATGCCAATTGCTCAACATTTGATCAAGAAGATCACCCTAGCACTGATGAGGCTGACACCAAGATTGGAAGCATCCCGGATCTAACTCTTGATGAATGGGCAAACAAGATACATGCTTTTGATCCCTATCAAGAAGTAGAAGAATCTATGCTAGGAGTTTATTGTTTACATGAAGAGAATCAACCTCTCCCCAGCATCACCAAGCCGGATCATAAAGACAAGAATGAAGTATGGCAATTGTTCTTTGATGGGTCAAGGAGTAGACAAGGTGCAGGAGGAGGAGCTATGCTCATTTCACCACAAGATATAAGGTATTACTCAGCCTTCCGTTTCCAGTTTTCCTGTTCAAACAACACGGCTGAGTATGAAGCCTTAATTCATGGACTACACTGGGCAATGAAGAAAGGCATCAGGAATTTACAAGTATTTGGTGATAGTGAGCTGATTGTAAACCAAGTCAAAGGAAAAATGCTGCCAAAAATGATCTGTTGAAGAACTACAAAAATTAGGTATGGGATCTTATTGAAGATTTTGAAGCTTTTAGCATCAATTCCATCCCAAGAAAAAGAATGAAGCCAGCGATGGCTGGCAGCAATTGGGGCTGCATTTGACATTGTAGAAAATATCAAAAGTGAAAAACCTCATCCTCATATCAAAGTGGTTGTGAGACCAGCTGTTCCGGATAACAACACAAGTTGGCAAGTCTTTGAGAATGATCAGCAAATTGTTAATTTCCTACAAGAAGGCTGAGTTCTCCGCTAGGAATCAAGACAAGCTGCATCGGCGGTATGGTGACCAAGTGGTGCAGATGAGAACTAACAAATTACCAAAGGCCTCATAACCTTGGAGTCAATCTTCACCGAATGATCGAGTTCGGAAGGAGAAAGCAAACATTCAAGTAAAGGGTGAAGATTCAGAGCCTATTTTAGTGGAAGAAGGCAAAACATTGCAGATTGGCAAAGTAAGTACCTCACAAGAGAAATCTGATTTTGTTCAGCTTTGTCAAGAGTTCCCAGATGTCTTTGCTTGGACTTATAAAGATCTAAGAGGTTTCAACCCAAAGTTGGCACAACATACTATTGAGCTGGATCCGGAATCCAAGCCTGTCAGGCAAAAGCAAAGGCCAGTGAATCCCCATATTGAACCTCTCATGAGAAAAGAGTTAAGCAAGCTTATTGAGGCCAGTATCATCTTCCCCATCAAACACTCAAGTTGGGTCGCCAACTTAGTCCCAGTCAGAAAGAAGAATGGAGAGATCAGGTTGTGTGTCGACTTCAGAGACTTGAATAGAGCCTCTCTCAAGGATCATTATCCACTCCCTTCCATGGAGCAAATATTGCAGGTTGTAGCTGGTTTAGAAAGGTTTTCACTACTTGATGGCTACTCAGGCTACAATCAGATTATGGTGAGGGAGGAAGATCAGTTCAAGACAGCCTTCACAACCAAATGGGGAACATATGCCTACAAGAAGATGCCATTTGGCCTATCAAATGTTGGAGCCACTTTCCAAAGGGCAATGGATATGGCATTCAAGGGGTTGATCAATGAAATAGTTTTGATATATCTTGATGACATCACTATATTCTCCAAAAATGCAGTGGATCACCTTTTTCATCTGAGGCAGGTATTTCGGAGGTGTAGAAGATTTGGGGTATCATTGAATCCCAAAAATGCATATTCTTGGCTCATGAGGAAAAACTTCTTGGCCATATTGTCTCAAAAGAGGGATTGATGATTGATCGAGAGAGGGTTGAAGCCATAAGAGCACTACCATTGCCAAGTCACAAGAAAGCTCTTGAAAGCTTCTTGGGAAGGATCAATTTTGTTTGCGAGGTTTGTCCCAGATTTTGCAGCCCTTGTCAAGCCCATCACCAAAATGTTAAAGAAGAGCATGGCTTTTAAGTGGACAGCAGAAGGCAAGGAGAGTTTTGAAGCAATCAAAGAAGCTATCTCTCAAGCACCAACTCTCATCAACCCAGACTTCTCCAAGGATTTCATCCTCTATGCATTTGGAGGTGATGACACTATTTCTGCCATTAGTGCAGCAGAACAAAGATAATGATGAGCAGCCGGTTGCCTTCTTCAGCCAGAGCCTAGATGACTGCGAGGTGAGGTACTCTTTTATTGAAAAGCATGTACTTGCAGTAATCAGAAGCTTGAAGAAATTCAAGCATTTAGTCTCAAACAACAAGGTCCAGTTGCTGGTCTCACATCTTTGGGTTAAGGACTTCCTCCTCAACAAGGATTTGAATGAGAAAAGGGCAGGTTGGATCACCCGTGTCATGGAGTATGACATTGAGATCAAGATCACCAAGCTGGTAAGAGGGAAAGGATTGTGTGAGCAGCTGGTTTTGGGGAAGCAAAAAGAAGTATGCAACAAAAAGAAAGCTGTTTTGATAGTCCAGACAGCCATGAGCCAAGTGGCGAATCATGAAGAAGAAGACAATGCTTCCCCCACTCCTTGTTGGACCCAATGTATTATGCACTTCCTAGGCACGAGCCTATGCCCTCCGAGAGATGAACAAGACCCAAAGGAGACACTTGATTGCAGGCTGTCCCGTATGCCATTGTTGATGGAGTTTTGTTCAAGAAAGATGTGAATGGAGTGCTGCTGAGATGCATTAGCACAAATCAGATTCAAAGGGTGTTGGAAGAGTTTCATGGTGGACCAGCTGGTGGCCATTTTGCACCAAGAGTGACAGCTCTAAAAATCATGAAAGCTGGTTATTATTGGCCTAAAATCTTCAGTGATTGCTATGCATGGATCAAGAGGTGTAAGAATTGTGCATTCTTCACAGGAAAAGAGAAGTTTGCTGCCCTTCCATTGCATCCAATCTCAGTTGACCAGCCATTCATGCAATGGGGTTTGGACTTCATTGGAGTCATTAATCCCATTTCAAGCCAAGGGCACAAATGTTTGATGACCATGAGACTACTTCACCAAATGGATAAACGGTAGCACTCAAAGAGGCGAATGAGTCTAGCATCTTAGACTTTTATGAGGGGATAACAACTAGATTTGGTGTACCTACCACAATAATCTAATAATCTCGATAATGCATTGGCATTCATTGGATCTAGGGTGACTGAGTGGGCTGTCAAGAATGGTATTTACCTAAGCACTTCATCGAACTATTACCCTCAGGGTAATGGCCAGGCCGAGTCTACAAACAAGAACTTGTTGAGGATCATTAGGAGGACTCTTGATGAGAATCAGAGGTCTTGGCATACCAAACTGAAATCAGCCTTATGGGCTGATAGGATAACTCCCAAAAGATCCACAGGTAACTCTCCATTCAGGCTTGTCTATGGAAGAGAGGCAATCTTGCCCATGTCACTTGAGTTGCCAACATTGGAACTCATGAAGCAGCTGGAGTTGCTTGAATTTGAGCCCATGGAGGTGAGGTATGCAGAGTTGATGGAGCTGCAAGAGATCAGAAATCAGGCATCCCAAGCAATGGAAAAGGATCAAGCTTTGATCAAGAAGACCTTTGATAGAAAGGCCAAGGATAGATCTTTTCAAGTTGGAGATCTAGTGTTGAAATGGGATGTGGACAGAGAAAAACCGGGAAGGCATTCAAAATTTGATGCCATTTGGAGTGGCCCATACATGGTCACAAAGTGCAAGAACAACAATGCTTTCCAATTAGCCTCACTGGAGGGTGAAGAAGCTGATTCCAGTCAATGGAATCTATCTCAAGCGTTGCTTCTAGAGGGAAGTTCACTACCTCTGTAAATATTAGATTAGATTTTCTTTCCTCCAAGTGCTTGTGCACATTGTTTTGTTGTAGGTTAGTCTTGTTTTCCCTAAGTGCTTTGGCACAGCTTGCTGTCCATGGAGATGTTTAGCAGTCCTTGCCTTCATCAGGTGACATTCCATCTTCCTCCTTGCACATTCTGAGTCAGTTGGGGTTCTAAATAGAATATTTGATGACTCCATGCCCAATGGACTGCTTCAGGCAACTGGTATCTTTTACCTAGCAGGTAGGTACCCCCGCTGAGTCACCAATTGTTATCCAAAATTCACCCCCAGGGTTAATTTGATAACATGCATCAGAATTCTCAAGTCCCAGGAAAATGGATTGATTCAGGGCAAAAATCATGTTTCTAGGGTCCCCTCAGATTTTCTAACTCCCCTGGCCGAAGAAGGAAAGAGCAAGCTCTGAGAAAAGGTGAAAAAAGTTACAAAAACAAGCTTGGGCCAGGAAAAATTGTGAAAATTGGCTAAGTCCTAGTCCTCGCAGCAGTCGGGACATTTGGGACATCGGGCGTGGATTGGTTGAAAAGCCTCCAGGCGGCCCGCTAAGCAAAGGGACATCGGGCCATCGGGACATCGAGGGACGCGGAAAGGCAGTTCGGTGAAGGAAGAAAATCGACTAGCCGGTTCAAGGGGACGAAGAAGAAGAATGAAACGAACCACGGCGATTAGGAGAACTTTCGCACTAAGGGACATTTGGGCATTTGGGTGAACGAAAGAATTTGTCCCAGACGTCAGGAAACAAATGGCGAAGGACGTGAACCGGCCGGTTCGGCCGAAATGGGAACTTCAGCACTGGGATAGTTGGGACAAAGGGACACGTGGGACGTGGATAGCCGAAGGAGCCAAAAGCCAATCAAGCAACGCCACGTGTCATCGGCTGAATGAGGAGCAAGGAAGCCCATTTCGGGTGGATCGGAAGTTTCTGTCCCAAACAACACTTGGGACATCCGGGACAAATGGACGCGGTGGATGCGAAAAGCCGGCAGACCCGAATACCAATCAAATCACGACACGTGTCACGAGGGAGAAAGTCCAAAAGTCAAAGGCGAGGTTTCAAAGCACCGACCCAGAACCAATGAAATAGTGCCACGTGTCCAAGTTTAAGGGCCCACAAGGAAATTTCAAAGGAAAGCCCACGAAAGGTGGAGGAGAGAGATACTCATGAATCGAGAACTTGCCACATGTCATCCAAGTGGCGAGTGTGGGGGCGTTCAAATATTTTCCCTTTTGACTGTTTTTTTGCCTGTTTTTGCCTAAATCTTGAGATCATCATATCTTTCGATCTAGAGCTCGGATTTGCATGTTCTTTATATCAATAAAAAGATAGTGAAATTCTCTACATGATTCTAGGGTCAATCTTGAATTTTGGTTCAGTTTGGAGAGAGAAAATTGAGAAATGACTCTGACGCATGTTCATGGACAAAAGTAACGCTTCAACAACCAGCTTTAATGCGCGAGGTCAATTCACACCATTTACATTAGATAGCCCATGTTGTTTTGCCAGGATCCGCCGCTTCTACCATAATGAGATGATTTTAAATGCGACCTAGAAGTGGTTGGGGTAGATTCTAGATTTCCTCTCTCTTCCCTCTCTCATTCTTTCTATATATTGTAAAGAGGGGCTTCTTAAAAAGGGTCGAACATTTTCTATTTTGCTCCTCCCTTTTTCTCCTATCAGGTGAATTTGTGGAGTTCGAACCTCTCATTTGAACTGTAATACGACTCTACCTCTTGGCATTCTGTAGTGTATTGTATCAATCTTTGGAGCAAGTAATACATGTCTGTGGATGATTCTCACCCCTCTCTGTGTTCATTTTTGCATCCTCCTGGTCTTTCACTGCAAGTTATGTTATCTGTGCATGATCTTATATCACATTTGAATGGTCTGTGTTTACTGGCAAGATAGGTGTTCTTCATTCCTTGGTGCATCACCATTTTCAGTTAGTTTCAATTTTTGCATTTCTATCCCTGCCCCCTGGCAATTTAGAGTAGGATTAGGATCTGAACCTCTGTAGTTTTGCAAAATATAGATCTAAATCAGAGGAGTTTGAGGAACCAGCCTCTAATCTAGAGATTCCTCTCTCGCCACAAGTCCCCACACTTAGAGAGAGGTTTCCATGTGTTGTGCAATCACACTTGGATGCTAGAGTGATAACCCTAAACCCCAAAACCCTAAACCCCTTATCCCTAAACCATAAACCCTTAAAACCTAAACCCTTCCTAAACCCTAAACCCTAAACCCTAAATGCTAAACTATAAATCCTAAACCCAAAACCTAAACCCTAAACCCTTATCCCTAAACCATAAACCCTTAGCTCCTAAGTCCTAAACCCCCTAAACCATAAACTATAAATCCTAACCCCAAAACCCTAAAAACCTTTAGCCCTAAACCTAAACCATAAAAAACCTAAAACCTAAACGTTGAGCCCTAAACCTTAAAACCTAAATCCTATTCTCTAAACACTTTAATAAAATTTAAACCCTAAACCTTAAAATCTAAATAGAAAATTGTCAACCCCATAAACCTTAAACCTTAAACCCTAAACCCTTATCCCTAAAACCTAAAACCTAAACTCTAAGACCTGAGCCCTGAGTACTAAATCCTAAACCCCTAAACCTAAACCATAAACCTTGAGCCCAAAAACTAAATCTTAAACATAATACCTTGATCCCTAAACCCTAAACCTTAAACTTTAAGCCCTATACCCTATACCCTATACCCTATACCCTATACCTTATGATGGGTGTCATTATTCCCTTCATTTAATCAACTCTTTTTTATGTCATATTCAAACCAGGGGTGGTGTCTCGGCTATATGAAACAAGAAATCTTAGTGATCTAGTAATTGACTATAGGTATTTGTTTCTTTTTATATTTTCCGGGGATTTTCTCAATTTCTTGAGGATTCCTTTGCTTAAACCTTATTGAAATATAACTATGAAAACTTACTAGAAGTAAACACTCTCTGTAGAAATAGATTGCTGGAAATAAACATGCATTTGCATAATAGAATAGATTACGGTAAGTAAACATGCATTAGAGAAATGAACACAATTACTTTGTAAATAAACACACAATTTGAGAATGATGAAAGTTGACTGTAAAGAAAGAAGAATGTAATCTAGAACACCTATAGGAACAAGTATACAACAAATTTTAACTTGATTAATCAAAAGCATTTACAAAATTATTAAATCTATACTATTTTATTTGGAAATATAATTAACAATAAAATGAAGATATTGGTTCTTGGAAGAGTGGGCCCTTGCTCTACCTTGAAACATGATTTGAAAAATTAATATAATCTCAAAACTGGAATGGCTATTTTATTGATAAAATGTTACGCATTACAAAAACGTATTGTTTATTTTTATCTCTTTGTCTTTGTAAATGTATATATCTATATCTCGGTCTATATATATTTATCTATTTACATGTATGTATATATATACTTCTTCCACATGTGTATTTAAAACCATAGTTGTCAACCCGATTTAGATAGAACTAAGTCATGCCCAAAATATATTTTGATTTGGATCCTGGTTGGATGTACTATTGTATGATAGTTACCCCTAGATCTACAAGTGTGAAGAATCAGAAATCTTCCTATCTACTCCTAATTGAAAGATTAAACCCTAAATCTAAAACCATAAACCCAAAGCCTTAAACCCTAACCCGTAAACCACTCAAACTAAAAACCCTACCTAAACAAGGAAACGTAAATGCTAAGCCCTAAACCCTAAACCCTAAACCCTAAACCATAAACCATAAACCAAAAACCTAAACCCTAAACTATAAAAAATAAACCATAAACCCTAAATCCTAAAACCTAAACTACAAACCATAATATATAAACCCTAAACCATGATCCCTAAACCCTAAACCCTAAAACCTAAAACCTAATCCCTAAACCCTAAACACTAACCCCTTATCTATAAACACTAAACCCTAAACCCTGAGCCCTAAACCCTAAACCCTGAGCCCTAAATACTAAATCCTAAACCCCTAGCACTAAATCCTTATCCCTAAACCTTATAACCTAAACCCTAAAAAAACTAAATGCTAAATTCTAAACTCTTAGCCTTAAACCCAAATCCCTAAACCCTAAAACCTAAACCTTATCCCTAAACCCTAAACTATAAACCTTGAGCCCTAAACCCTAAACACTAAGCCCTAAGACCTATGCCTTAAACCATTAACCCTAAGCCCTAGGCTCTAAACCCTAAAACCTTAACCATAAATTGTGAACCCCCTAAACATTAAACCATAAGACCTAAGCCCAAAAACCTAAACCCTAAACTCTAAACCCTAAAAACTAAATACTAAATCCTCAACCCTAATAATTAACCCCTAAACTAAAAACCCTAAACCCTAAACCCCCAAAACTCTAAATCCTAAAATCTTAAACCTAAATTGTAAACCGTAAACCGTAAACCCTAATCCCTAAACCCTAAACCTTGACCCATAAACCCTAAACCATAAACCCTTAACCATAAAAAAATTAGCCCCAAACCATATACCCTAAACCCTAAAACCTAAACCCTGAGCCCTAAACCCTAAACCCTAAACCCTAAAATATAAACCTTAAACCCTAAACCCTAAACCCTAAACTCTAAACCCTAAACCCTAAATCTCAAGCTAAAAACCCTAAACAAAAAACCCCTATCTCTAAACCCCTACCCCGAATTCCTAAACCCTATATCCTAAACCAAAAATCCTATAGCCTAAACCCCGAACCCCCTAAACCTTAAACATGAGATGGAGTGGAGAGCTCGAAAATCATGATCAGGAAACATGCTCAGCTGAAGGACCACATTCGACACTTGGTGATGGATCGAGGGGATAACATGGGTGGCCCAAAGGTGAGTTGGCAGTGCGGGAAGGTGATAAATACAAGTGCTGTAGACTAAGGAAAGAAAGGAAGAGAGACATAAGAGGAGAAGACATAAGAGGAGAAGATAGGAGAGATACACATAGAGAGAGAGATAACATGGGTAAAGCTCTGCAGGATTACTACGAGTGGGGCTCTGATGTACTGAATGTACTTGAGCTTAGCATTGTAATTTCTTTTCTATTTTTACATAGTTATACAAGCCTAGTGATGTGCATGACTGCAGTCTACCCTCTATGGCTCTTTGTAATGAAATGATGAATACAATGAGGTTACCTATTGCAATTAGATATGAATATCAGTGGGTTTCATGTATATTTCATTCATAGAAGTTCTCTTTCCTTTCATGCTATGAATGAATGGTTGTAGCTTTCTTTCTGTTATATTATATGTTATGGAGTCTTTTAAAACACATAGTCTGAAGAAACTACAAGGATCTGGAGGCCATCCTGAGCCTTATAATCCTTGTATGTCTAAACTTCTTTCCTGAATACCCTCTATACTAATCATTGATGAATGCTTCCCACTAAAAACTCACATAAAAGAGAGACTCGACACCCATGCGTGCCTCGGGTGAGTGCTCAGCTTTTGTTAGGTGATAGGCCGGCACACATGGGATTCCTTCCTCTTATAATGGGAGTAAAATTGACTACATCTTGGTTCCATTGCTTGGGACCTCTTTTTGAAGTTGTAGTGGGATATAACATGCATCATGATCTATGTAAAGAGTAATGATGGATCGGTTAACATTGGAAAATGTTGAATCATGGTTCAAGAGCATGGAGGATGAATTTTCCCAGAGATTCAACACTGGACCTGAGTTTGATACACGTAGATGGGTAGAGGAGAATCTCTACCATGATCTATATGAGACTTTTTTCTTTACTTCCCAGTAGAGTTATTTGGGTGGCTTTCAGCCTATGCATCTAGATCAAGTTGGCATTATGGATCATGGATATGGACCAAAGAAGACTACCAAAGGTTGTAGGATGTAGATCTGACATGGACCCATGTTGTAGATCACTAGGTGGGGAGGAGTACTAGCTAGCTACACTCTGGAATATGCCATTTCCATGTATTCTTGTCCAGAGGTTGCTTGAGTTTGAGTTTCTATGAGAACCTAGGGGATCATTTCTACATGTTATCCCTCTAGCTATGAAGATATTGATGGTTACCATGAGTTTAGAAGTGCTCCCAATGGCCGGCTAAACCATTCTGAGTGCTTGGGTAAGGAAGCTCGGGTGGAGGAAGATGGCAGATGATACGACAAAAAGGAGAGGGAAGAAAGATGGCTCAAGTATGGTGAAGCATGTGAAAGGGAGATTACTAGATGATGTGAAGTTGCTAGTGTGATGGATCTATGGAGACAGATGTTGTGGGAAGGAATTGAGGTTCACGCGGAGGACATGTGGAGCTTGAGCAGTCTATGCTACCCCATCTTGGCAAGCATGTGAGGGAGACCCCTTCAGCTTCTAGTGAGAGTTCATCACATGGAGAAAGGAGAGTCATTGGCACATATCTAAACCCACCCAGTGATCGAGCCCTAGTGCTTGGTTTTCCCAACCAGGAAGAAGTATTGATCCAGTTGAAACTAGTGGAAGAAATAGATCCATGCCTAGGAGATATAATTTTACATTCCCTTCTTCTATGGCTGCACATATTCTAGTATTTGGAGGATTTTTTGGACAAGGGGCAAGTGTACAAACTTTTGGTCTCACATCAGGGGGTGGCACGGACAAAGTAGTAGCGGTGGTGGGGCACCATCACAGACCATCGGCACATAGTTCAGTGGGACCATGGGGGCACTTGGCATAGCTCCTATAGGCCCTATTGGACCCAGTGGTCTGGTGGATCTAGTGGCTCTAGAGGTACAGGACCCGGTGGACCTAGTGGATCAGGTGGTGGAGGAAACACCGAGGGAACCAAGGCTCTGGTTCAGGACAAGGACCCCAGCCACCACCTCAAGTTTTCTTTGAAATGTCTCTACACTTACCAGATTATAGGGGCATTGAGGATGTTGTGGAACATGTTCACAAGTGTGAATTGCTATGGCACGTGAAAGGTATCACAACCCCAGAATGAAAGGCTAGTCAATTTGTAACCACGTTGCAAGGGTGCACATATAGCTGGTATAGAAAGTATGATCCTCATCAAATAGTGGTGGATTACACTACCTTAAAGAATGCATTCCTGGTAGAGTTCCACATTCTTGAGTTTGAGAAAAAATCATTAGCACTTTGAAGGAGATACAACAAGGAATGGCAGAGAGTGTGTGGGAGTATGATGCACACTTTAAGACTCTCTTGTCTAAATTATCATATGATATACATCCTTCTCAGCATGCACAGTGGTTTGTTGGAGGATTGATCACCCCTTTTAGAAGGGCCCTATCTCATAAGACTTTCACATCCCACATGAAGCATTGGAGGCTGCCTTGCATGCTGAAAGCCATTGGTAGTATTGATACTAGTGTTAGCCCATTCTTGGAGGCTCAGATTGCTTGCTATGGCTAAATAGTTGGAAAATATATCTGTGAACTCGGTCCATGAGACTCACGTAGTGGTTTGTGGTGCATAGATTGTGAGATAGAGGGGCACGTTAAGGATAATTTCCCCCGGAGGATGGTACACGCTTTATAACATTAGATTGTGAAATCTGTCATGGGGACCATGATGCCAGTAGATGTCCCTTGCTATAGCATGCATGATCAAAAAGAATGTATCCTGTTATTGCAAGATTTACACCTCCACGACCCATGATACTAAAGACTATAGGCTCATTGATCAGATACATGAGGCCATTGATCATGGGGTGCACCAAACCAGCATTTTCTAGTAGTTCTAAAAATGATGATCACCATTATGAGGAGCACGTAGATGGAGGCATGTAGAGGAAAAGGTTTTCGAGGAGGATTCCATGGATGAGGTAACCATGGAGGAAGGAGTGAGTTCCCATGAGGGACATGTTTCAACTATGGATCTATAGAACATTACAAGCATGAGTGCCCAGACTTGTTGCAGTGCTCATGGTGTGGAAAGAAGCATAAGTATGAGGAGTTCCCGAGTTATATGAGCATATGAATCAGCAGCACCGAAAGGACAAAGGCACTTGCGATGGTCAGCATCAAGAAGGTAGACATATAATGGATGCCTCGGGTAACACGGGATGAAGGTTTGGAGCCTATTTTGGTAACAACAAGGGTAGAAGCCACACATGCAAGAGAGATACCAAGATAGAAGAGCCTCATTTCAAGAGAAGAGGTCATTCATGGAAAGTACCCAGACCCCGCATCATCAAAGGAGATATATCAGACACCATGGATGTTATTCAAAGCTTGCAAGGGGAGATCCAGTGTCTAAAGGAGAAATCCAGGAGGGAGGAACAAGGAAGGAGGATCGAGGCATAGAAAGATGACCTGGATGAGGTCAAGGAGGTGTGTAAAATGCTAAGGCAGGAGAACATCATTCCTTTGCTAGGATCCTTGTTGAGAGAGAAGGTACCACACACGCACGAGAAGAGCATGAGAGGCAGGTCTTGCATGCAAACCTTCCCCCTCATAGCCTCGACTATGACAAGGAGATTACATTGAATGTAGTTGTGGATGGATGGCTCCTCAACAATATACTCATTGACACTTTGGCACGAAGGTTAATGTTTTGACTTTGGATGCATGGCATCAGATGGGGACCTTGCATTACAGCCATCTTCAAATGTGTTGTATATGGAAAACAAGACTAAGGCAATGCCCATCGGTGTCTTGAAGGATGCAACTATTACTATCCAGGGAGCCAAGTTTACTGGGGACTTTGAAGTCTTGGCACTCACCGAGGTGGACAATTTCCCAACACTACTTGGGTGCCCTTGGTGTTACAAGAACAATGCGGACCTCCGGTTCAACAAAGGGTACATCAGTTTTGAGAACAAAGAGGAGTGGGTCATTATACCCCTGGTTGATGGGAAGTCAGCACCCTACATTGAACCATTGGGAGAAGAGGTTTTGGACAAGATTTATGTGCACTCAATCAGAGACCCTGAGATGGTACACCCTATTAATGGGTTATCCAGTTTGAGGATGCTCAGTCAGTGAGTGATACCACCAGCCTGGCATGTGATAATTGGGTGCATGGGACTTATGAATTAATGGGATGGTAGTTGAGAGGATCGGTGACCAAGGTAACTAAGGCACACATGGTTCGGCACCTTGGGGAAAAGAACTACCCAAGTACTCTGGAGGAGCCTTCCCTGAGATCTTTCTACAGGAGATAGAAGCTCAGTGGAAAAATGAAAAGGAATGAAGGGGATGTTGAGTTACATCTTGCTCGGCAAATAGCTCATTGGTGGGCCACACATCAGGAGAGCCTTTTAGAATGGCGCGAGGTAAGAATTTCTCTCTCTGTCAGATTTTCTAGAAGTAATATACCCACCATCATCAAGGAGTACCATGGGAAGGAGCCCACCTCTTTCCATATCCAGGAGTGTGAATGGGTCTAGAGAGAAGGCACGGAAGCCTTGCCACCATCCCTCTGGGTGCACAAGTTGTATTCTACACTACAGGGTTGTGCGCACATGGTACATTCATTCGAGACACGCCACCAAACAAGGAATTGGCAAGAGCTTGTGGCTGATCTTATTCAAGCCTTTGAGTATCGGAGTACCAAACCATCGGTTGATAAGGCCTTGTAAGGTATCAAGTGCCTTACAATGGGGGATAGTGCCAGAATGGAAGATAGGTTATTGGAACTACTAGGTGAACTAGGATTGGAGGTGCGCTTTGAAGAGATTGAAGAAATAGAAGAATCCCAGCTTGAGCGCACGTGTTTGGAAAAGGAAAAGGGAAAGTTAGTATATGTGATTGATGGAGAGGAACCAGAGAGTTTAAATGTTAGCCATTCTATGGGGATGCGTGAAGTAGTGGGTAGTGCAGATGCTCACACATGCCTACCATGAGCCTTTAAAGACAAAGAAGGTTAACATCGGTTCAGAGAGAAGAACCTAAGGAAGCTATTATTGGGGATTATTGGATGGAGAAGGAAGTATCAAAGATCATTGATCTATTGTGTGAATTCAGGATTTATTCCCATGTGGGTACCATGAGCTAAAAGGCATCCACCATTCCTTGGGGAGATGAGGATAAAACTAAAGGAAGGTGCACACCCGGTTAGAAAAAGGCCCTACTGGATGAATCCCAACTTACGTGTGAAGGTTAAGGAGGAGATAGATAAGATGATAGCTTCTGGATCATTGAGGTAGTAGAAGAATCAAAATGGATAAGTCTGATGGTAATTAGCATCAAGAAGGATGGGTGGATTAGAATTTGTGTGGATTATAGGGAATTGAATGTAGTTTGTGTCATTGATCCATTTCCACCCCCTTCACTAAGAAATTCTGGAAGGAGTCATTGGGCATGAAATCTATTCCTTTACGGATGGATTTTCAGGATACCACCAAGTCTGGATTGCAAAGGAGGACCAGGAGAAGACAACTTTCACCACCGAGTGGGGAAGTTTTGCATATATGGTCATGCCCTTTGGGTTGAAAAATGCACCTGTTGTCTTTTCACACATAGTGGTGCAAGCATTCCAGGACTTCATTCATAAGTTTCTTCAGGTTTACTTGGATGATTGGATAGTATATGGTCTAGTTAAGGACCATTGTGACAACTTGAGATTAATGTTTGAAAGGTGTAGGTAGTTGAGGATATCCCTCAACATTAAGAAGTGTGTGTTTGCTACACCCTTTGGGACTTTATTGGGGCATATCATATGTAAGGAGGGCTTGCTGGTAGATCCCACTAAGGTTGTAGTTATTGTGGGGTTAAGGGAACCTACTAGCCAGAGCGCAGTGCGTGGATTCCTTGGGCATATGGGATATTACAAAAAATTCATTAAGGGGTATGCCAAGATCACCACACCTTTAGAGGAGCTGCTTAGACACAAAAGTACCTTCCATTGGGGAAAGGCAGCAGAGGGTGTTTGATACATTAAAAGATAGGCTTATTACCACACCTATTTTGTGATTTCCCTCTTGGGACAAGCCTTTCCATGTCCATGTAGATGCCTCAGGAACCACCATTGGAGTAGTACTTGCACAACCAGGTGAGGGGATTGTTGATCATCCTCTCTATTTCATGTAGGAAGTTAACACCAAGAGAGAAATTATACCACAACCGAGCATGAGGCATTGTCAATGATCTATGCACTTTTCAAATTTTGATAGTATCTACTGCAAACAACACCCTTTTTGTATTCTACACCACCACATGGCATTAAAGTATTTAGTAAACAAGCCCATTCTTCAAGGGCATATGTCGATGGGTGTTGTTGTTTCAAGAGTTTGAGTTCACCATTGTAGTGAAGCCTAGAAAAAGCAATTGTGGACCTGATCATCTATCAAGAATTGATTCAGAGAGGATGCACAAAGTATTGAGGAAACAATGCCAGATGCAAACTTTTAGATTGCAGTGCGCATGCCCTCGGATTTGGAAGAGATTGTTGTATTTTTAAAAGAAGGTGTGGCACTGGATGGAATGAAGGCATTGGAGAAAAATTAGTTGGCCATATGCACCATACCCTACATGTTGATTAGTGGAGATTTATACAAATTGGGATGTGATGAAGTTTTGCATGTAGATGTGTGTTAGAACATGAGCACCTGGCCATCATGGAGGAAGCACACACATGGAGGAAGTGCGGGTGGGCATTACGTAGGTGATGCCACCGCGCACAAGATTTTAATGGCAGGTTTATGGTGGGAAACCTTGTATAGGGATTGTAGAGATTATTGTAAAGCATGTGACCACTGTCAGCGCATTGGAAAACCAGGAAGGAGAGATGAAATGCCTTTGTGTCCTATTCCTAGCATGGAGCCTTTTGAAAAGTGGGCGATAGACTTTGTAGGACCTATTACACCGGTAAACATGTAGGACTGGGTCACGTTATGTCATCACTTGCATGGATTATCTCACAAGGTGGGTGGAAGCAGCCCCAACTAAAGATTACATGGCAACAATGGCAGCAAGGTTCCTATGGGAGAACATTATCACAAGGTATGGATGCCCTTTAAGTTTGACCAGTGATAGGGGTACACATTTTCTAAATGAGACCATGAGGATCCTACTATCTGAGTTCATGGTGGCTCATCATAAGACTACACCCTATCACCCTCAAGAAAATGGAACCATGGAAGCATTCAACAAAATACTAAGTCATACCTTGACCAAAATCTGTGATGTTGGAAGACAGGATTGGGATGACAAGGTATCAACAGTTTTATGGGCTTACAGGACTACGTATAAAAGACTAAATAAAGCCACACCTTTTCAATTGGTGTTTGGCATGGAAGCTATTTTTCCAGTTGAATTTATGTTACCTTCTCTGAATAGCATGCGCAGGAGGATTAGCCGATGAACAAGCACTTTGGAAGAAAGAATTGATGAACTAATGAAACTAGATGAGAGATGATCACTTGCCCATTGGAGCCAAACAGTGGAAAAAGGAAAAGCAAAAGGCTTGGCATGATCACCATATTAGAAACAAGAAGTTTGAGGTTGGGCAGATGGTGTTACTTGTATGATTCTAAATTTTGCACCATCCTGGGAAGTTGAAAGTCCATTGGTTAGGTCCCTACACAATCTCGTACATCCTTGATTCGGGCATGTGCCAATTACAAGTGCTTGGATGGAATGGAGTTTCCTGGACACTTCAATGGTAGTAGGCTGAAGCCCTACTATAAATAAGTCTTCTTGGTGTTTGTAAATAAGGTAGTTTTTCCAGTTAGTCTAGAATTTTCCTTTATGCATTTTCTTTTCCTTGTGTTTCCCTTTCACGTTGTTGTTTTGTTTTGCGCCTCGGGTGCTGGTAACCTTATTGCTATTTTTGGAGAATTTATGAGTGTGCAGAGAGGACCATGCATCATTTAAGTGTGGGGTGGAGAAAAGTGAAGAAGCACATGATTAAAAGTACGAGGAAGTTGTGTTGAAGAGCCTTGTTGAGTAGCCCGGTTAAAAGAGAGATGAAGAGAAAAGATAGAATGGTTGGTGCCAGGTAAAGCTACTCATAGATCCCATAAAAGGAAAATGAAGTGCATTTAAAGCAACATGAGGTAGGTGAAAGCAAAGCAAGAATCTGGATAGAAGAAGTGCCTTCGGCATGGGGTTGAGCACGCGTAAGAGTCTCCTGTCAGGTTGGTTTGGTTGCGCGCCAGAAGGTTGGAGGAGTTTTCACGCAGGAAGGGCACATGAGTAAAGGCACTGAAGATGGGTTTTGTTTTAAAATCCACATTAAATGAACAAAGTATGGGGTAGGTAAAGTAGCATTTAATGACCAGAAAAAGGAAAAACTATAAATAGAGGGTCGGGCACTCTCATTTTACTTTGTGAAAATGAAGAGTTGGAGATATAAGTGAAAGATATAAGCTAGGAATTTTTTAGATTCAATCAAAGAGAAGATCTGTGTGATCAAACAAGTAAAGAGCCAGTTTGAGATTGTGAACTAGAAGGAAGGAATTACATGGGCTTGGAATGAAGTGAAAAGATGTTGTTTTGTGAAGAATTTATCAAAGTTAGGGTTCAAAAAACTAGGGCATGGGTTTAGGAGATTTGTATCACGGATCTGAGATCGAAGGTTGGGAGAAGGAAAGTAGAGTAACAAGGAGAGGACTGGAGTAATACAATTACCTCGACCATGGCACCAAAGAAAGGGAAGGGAAAAGTGAAGGCTAAACAACTAGAACCCGAGGTGGAAACAAACAAAGAATGGTATGCAAAAATGCAGTACCTGATGATGGTGATGATGGGAAAGGAATGGGAATCCCATTTGAGAAACATACCATTCAGTGACTATAATCACCACACCAGCACTATAGAGAAAGAAATGACATTAGAACTGGTACGCCCAACCAACAAGTGAACACCTGAAGGGTTTCCTATCTACAATGATGACGTGAAGGTCAAGTTGGCGAAGGTAGGGTTGTTGCAACTCTACGAGTTGCCTTATTTTGGGAAGCCGATCACTTGTACCAGTGGTTGATGTCTCGGGTGCATGAGGACTACTTCCACTTTGTTGGGCACAAGATGCATGTAACTCCCCAGTTGATTACATAGTTTACAGGCCTCATATGTGAGGGAGATAGCCTGGAAGATGACCTTAGTGATAAGGAAGCTATTCAGGAGACCATCACAGAGTATGCCTACAAGAAAGGGTCATGGTATTATGACATCTCAGACATCAAGGACCCAGTTATGAAGATGGCCATGCACACCTGGTAATGAAACTGAATGGCCAATGGCCAAGAAAGGTGGACACAAGTCAACAAGCCATGGCTACATGTCTATGCAGAGAAGATTGCAGAGGGGACTATTTACAACTTGTCCACATACATTGCCAGGAAATTGTAAAGTGCGCAAAGGAAGGGGACATGATCCTCTTTGGCAATGTCCTACTCACCATAGTATTTGCAGAAGTTGGAGTGTCGGATGCACTAGATAAGTTTGTGTGGGAGTACCCAGCCAAAGACCCTTCACCCAAAAGAGGTTTGAAAAGTATGCATGTGATACAATGATGGCTCCCCACAAAGCGCAGCTCAAAAAATGGTATACGCACTTGAGAAATGCATTCGGGGTGGAGTGGAGGATCCCCAACAACTCCCAGCAGCCACACAAGGAGAAGTTGAGTTCACGGTGTACCAACACTATTGCTTGGGTAGGTTCAAACTTGTTGATGAATCATGGAGCCCTTGGTGCAAGCTCCCTTTCACGTTCACTACCCAGTACTTCCAAGTGGGAGTGAATAGATTTAAAGAATCAAAAAAGCTAAGGCTAGAGCTAGGAAAATTGGACCAGGAACACAGGATATGAGGAAGAAACTAAACTATCCCAGGTAAGCACATGTATATGTGGAGAAGTACGTGTCACACGAGATCCACATGACTAGACCAATAACACTTCCTATTGCTGGAGGATCCATGGCACGCGTATGCGTATACATGTGCATAAGGCCAAAATTTGAAAATGGCACGTACTTGGTGGATGAGATCTCCATACCTAAAGACCCCTTGGGAATGAAGAAGCTAGTGTCTAAGAAGAGGGGCAGAGGAGAGGAAGGAGCACCAAGTGTACCAACTTCTCAGATAGTGAGCATGCCTTCTACGAGCACCAAGCCAAGCACCTATGTTCGAGGAAGAAGTCCCAGTAAAGGAGAAGATGCTAGAAGTAGAGGCACCCAAACAACCCACCACCTTGGAGGAGTCACAAGAGGAAGAAGAGAAGGTAGAATCTCTTGACTAGAAGCAACCTCTCGGGAAGAAGCAGAAGGTAGATGAAGAAGCTGACTCGGAGGTGACCAACAACTTGGAGAGATATCTGGGAGAAGGAGAGGATGAGAGTGAAGAGGGTGGTGATGAGGAGAAAGAGCCAGAAAAAGACAAGGAACCTTTGGAACCTCACATAGTTAGTGTCTATGACTCGGAGGAGGAGAGTGGAGAAGAAAAGCAAGAGTTCATATTCACGTGGTGGAAAGGCACACAAGGAGATGAAGGCACTAAGATACAAGGGCAGATGAGAGGGATGCCAGGGGACAGAGAGCCACAAATTTTACAAGGAGTAGATAACCAAGTGGTAGAGTGAGAAGTGAAGAAGATGCTCGAGATCCTTGTAGACCAGGAATTAGAGTGGAGCACAGACATAGTGCTAAAGGAAGGGAGGGAAGAGAGCGGTGAAAAGGGACATGACAGCCTAGGAGGCCCCACTCTGACAGTCAGCTTCCCCAAAGGCACGCACTCGGGTAGAAGACCTCTAGATGTAGAATAGAGGTAGATAATGGGCTACATGGATGACTCAAGGAAGGTGCTATGCACACAATTCCAGAGCACGGTACCCACCGAAAAGACTTATAGCCATGGGATCATTCGAGAAGGAGGGCACGTACCCCAGACCAAGAAGATGCTTTCTTGGGCATTTGAATCCCATGTCGATGAGCTAGACTTTGAAGTCTACCAAAAGGTGCTTATCATGCTACCAGAGTCTAAGGGAGACCCCTTAGTAAATGCCTAGGAGCTCTCAGATGAGAAAGTATGTAATGCTCTAAACAAGGTCACGGTGGAAATGGAGGCAAGACTATTCATGTGGAATGAAAACATAAGGGCTTTAGAGGGAAAGTTGGCCAAGAAGGAGGAAGAGTTGGCTAAGGTGGCTAGAAACTTAAAATAGGAGGAATTAATTAGCACATAGCTAAGGCATGAGCTCAAGGAGGAAAAGGCAAAGGTGCAGGAGGTCTACAAGAAAGTAGACTCGATAAAAAGTGCCATCATCTTGAAACACCCAGATCTAATGCCTATCCCCCAGAGGTATGCATCGATGCTGGAATGCCTAGAAGACTTAACATGCATCCTCACCATGGAGAGGTGACCCTTGGCATTGGAATCTATGGAGGAAGTAGCCACGCACTAAAGGAGGAGGAGGACCGGTTAAAGGTGATAGCACTTGTTTCCAGAGTATAGCAAGGTGCTCACAGATGTAAAGGTTGCTTCCCAATCTGTTGAGGCCACATATGACACATGCATGGATAGAGATAAGGTGGCGAGCTCCTTGGTCACCACACTCAAGCAGAGAGCTGAAAGAGTTCTAGGAGAAGAATAAAGGAAATAGGGTGGAGAGCGGGATAGAGTCCTGGCGGAAGTAGAAAGAAGATCCAAGGAGATTGAGGCACTAAGGGGCTCAACCAAGACATGACTGAAGGAACTATATCCTCAAATTACTAGGAGAATGGACAAGCTCACAGACCTGGGTAAAGATATGGAACAAATTGTGGACACTTTGGGCACCCAGGAGCTGGCCTAAGTTTTGATGAGGTAAACCTCCTGGTTGGCGACCTCTGTCAGAAGGCACAGAAATGAGGTCGATACATGGAATAAGTTGGAGGCAGTCTTACGGAAGGACTTCCCTAACCTTTTGGTTTAATGTTCCCCCATTTCTTCATTCTTTCCCCTATTCTTTCATTCCTTATTCATTTTTGTAATATTTATCTACATCTTGGTTCCATTGAACCAACTTGCACCTTGGTCAAGTAGAATGTTTCTGAGGGTGGAGAACAGGCGTAGTGTGGGGTGATGTTGGGCCCTAAAATATTGACTAAGTATGAAGGCACATGGGCACGTGGGACCCCAGTTATAGGATGGCATGCAAGGAAAAAATGCAAAGAGAAAAGGCTCAAGGAAGCATATAGCACACGGCACATGAAAGGAGGTTCAAGACTTAGCCGATTCAAGCAACAAAGGTAGAACACATGAAAAGCATGATCGGTTGCACATGGATAACATGCCATCCTAGCAACAGGTGGCCCAGGAAAGAGCATGCCAACGAAAGGAATCTTCTAGAAGACCATCATGAGATGGAGTGGAGAGCTCAGGCCTGAGGAAACATGCTCACTAAAGGACCACATTCGACACTTGGTGATGGATCTGAGGGCATGGCAAGGTGAGTTGGCAGTAGCACAGGGAAGGTGATAAATACAAGTTCTGTGGACCAAAAAAAGGAGATATAGATATAGACATAAGAGGAGAAGATAGGAGAGATACACACACAGAGAGATAACATGGGTAACATGAAGCTCTACAGATTACTTTGCGAGTGGGGCTCTGATGCAGAAAGAATGTACTTGAGCTTAGCATTGTAATTTCTTTTCTATTTTTGCATAGTAGTTATACAAGCCTAGTGATGTGCATGACTACAGTCTACCCTCTATGGCTCTTTGTAATGAAACAATGAATACAATGAGGTTACCTATTACAATTAGATATGAATATCAGTGGGTTTCATGTATATTTCATTCATAGAAGTTCTCTTTCCTTTCATGCTATGAATGAATGGTTGTAGCTTTTTTTTATATATTATGTGTTATGGAGTCTTTTAAACACACATGAATACTCCTATATTAATCATTGATGAATGTTCTGAAAAAACTACAAAAAGGATCTGAGGCCTCGTCTCACTGAGCCCTAATCCTTTGTATGTCTAAACTTCTTTCTGAATACTCCTATACTAATCATTGATGAATAAACTTAAACTCCAATATCCTAAACCCTTAACCACCTAACCCCTAAACCTCTAAAGAAAACAACTAAAACCCAAAACCCTTAGTACTAAACCCTAAACCCTAAATATAAAACCATAAAACTAAAGTCCTAAACCCTAACCTATAAACCATTCAAACCCTAAACCCTAAAACTTAAACCGTAAATAATAAATGATAAAAATAAAGCCTAAAACCTAAAACCTAAACCCTAAACTCAGAAACATAACCATAAACCCTAAATCCTAAAACCTAAATTGAAACCCTAATACATAAACCCTAAACCAAGTATCCCTAAACCCTAAATCCTAAAACCTAAAACATAATCCATATACCCTAAAAACTAAACCCTTATCCATAAACCCTAAACCCTAAGCCATAAACCAGAAACACTAATCCATTAACCATAAACCATAAAAATTAAACCCTAAACCCTAAAACCTAAAACCTAATCCTTAAACAAAATGTTGAGCCCTAAACCCTAAAACCTAATTCCAAAACCCTAAATTGTAAACCCACTAAACCATAAACACTAAACCCTAAACCCATATCCCTAAACACTAAACCCTAAACCCATATCCCTAAACGCTAATCCCTAATCCCTAATCCATAAACCCTAAACCCTTATCTATAAATCATAGTCATGAAACCCTAAACCCTAATTCCTAAACCCCGAGCCATAAACCCTTAACACTAAACTCTAAACCTTAATCCCTAAACCCAAAACCCTAAACGCTTAGCCCTATATACTAAACCCTAAACTCCAAGTCTTAAACTCTAAACCCTAAACCCTAAACACTAAAATAAAAACCCTAAACCCTAAACCCTATGCCCTAAACTCTAAACCTTAAAAATATTAAACCATAAAATCTAAATCCTTAGAACTAAACCCTAAACCCTAAAGCCTGAGCCCTAAACCCTACCCACTAAACCCTAAACACTAAACCCTAAACTATAAAACCTAAACCATAAACCCTAAACCTTAAACATTAAACAATAAACCCTAAACCCAGAGCCCTAATTCTTGAACACTAAACCATAAAGTTTAAAACTTTATCCCCTAACCATAAACCCTAAACATTGAGCCCTTAACCATAAACCATAAACCATATACCCAAAGGCCTAAACCCTAAAATCTAAACAATAAACCCTAAACCATAAAACCTGAGCCCTAAATCTTAAACTATAAAGCCTAAACCCTAAACCCTTAGACCTAAACCATAAACCTTAAACCCTAAACTCTAGACACTCAACAATAAATCCTAAACCCTAATCCCTAATCCCTAAACCCTACACCATAAACCGTTAGCCCTAAACCCTAAACCCTAAAACCAAAACCTTAAGCCCTAAACCATACAACCTAAAGCTTAATCCCTAAACCCTAAGCCCTAAACCCTAAACCCTTATCCTTAAACCCCTATCCCTAAACCTTAAACCCTAAACCCTAAACCCTAAACCCTAAAACCTAAACCATAAACCTTAAACCATAAACCCTAAATCTTGAACCTTAAACCCTAAACCCTAAATCCTAAGCCCTAAACCCTAAACTCTAAAACCTAAAAACTAAATAAAAACCCCGAAGCCTTAAACCCCGTGCCTAAACCCTAAACCCTAAACTCAAAATACTAAACACTAAACCCTAAACCCTAAAACCTAAACACTAAACCCTAAACCCTAAACCCTAAACCATAAAACCTAAAACCCCGAACACCGAACCCCGAGCCCTAAATAAATAAACCATAAACCCTTATCCCTAAACTCTAAACCACTAATCTTAAAATCCAAACCCTAAACCCCAAGCTATAAACCCTAAACACTAAACCTTAAACCCTAAAACCTAAACCTAAACCCTAAACTCTAAACCATAAATCCTAAAACCTAAACATTGAGTCATAAACCCTAAAACATCAACCACAAACACTAAACCCTAAACCGTAAACACCCTAAACCCTAAACCCATTATCCTTAAACCCTAAACCCTAAAACCTAAAACCTAGAAATATTAGTGATCTAGTAATTGATCCCTAAACCCTAGGTATTTGTTTCTTTTTTATATTTTCTGGGGATTTTCTCAATGTCTTGAGGATTCCTTGGCTAAAACCTTATTGAAATCAAACTATGAAAACTTGTTTTCTCAAGTAAACACTCTCTATAAAAACTTGAAAATAAATTGCTGAAATAAACACACATTTGTAGAATAGAATAGATTGTTGTAAGTAAACACATGTTACAAAAATGAACACACTTGCTTTGGAAATAAACACACAATTTGAGAATGCTTGAAAGTTGATTGTAAAGAAAGAAGAATCTAATCTAGAACACCTGTAGGAACAAGTATACAATATATTTCAACTTGAGTAATCAAAAGCATTTATAGAATTAATAGATCTATACTATTTTCTCTAGAAATATAAATACCAATAAAATGAAGATCCTGGTTCTTGGAAGAGTGGGCCCTTGCTCCACCTTGAAACAGATTTGACAACTTAATATACTCTCAAAACAGAATGGCTATTTTATTGATAAAATGTTCTACATTACAAAAATGTATTGTCTCTTTCTATCTCTCTTTTCTTTTTATATGTATATATATATATTTCTATATATATATATATATCTATCTACATATATGTATATATATATACTTCTTCCATAGGTGTATTTACAACCATAGTTGTCCTACCGATTTAGATAGAACCGAATCATGCCCAAAATAGATGTTGAATTGGATCATGGTTGGACGTATTGTTGTATGATAGTTATCCCTAGATCTGTGAGTATGAAGAATCAGAAATCTTCCAATCTTCTCCTGATTGAAAGGATCATTGATTGATAAATCACCGATGTTGTTGGAATAAATAAATTCTCATCGGTTCTGAAACTTTAGAGAAGTTCCGAAACTAAAGGAAATCATTCCATATCTAACTTGTGAGGGTTTTGGAGCTACATGTAGGAGTTCCAAACTAAGTCCAAAGTTCTAGAACTAAGTGATGGAGTTCCAACTAAGTTTAAAAGTTCAAACTAAGTGATAGAGCTCAGTAACTACATAATGGAGTTCTAGAACTAAGTCTGGAAGTTCTAACTAAGTCCGTATTGAAACCAATGCTTCCAAAAACATGTTGACCACTTCATACTTTGTTCTTTCGACTGATTGTGACCTGTTTTATTACAAAACTAAATTTCCAAAGCACTTAGTTAGGAATTACAGAGTTTTTAAACATTAGAACTACAATCAACAAAATATGGACAATTACATCCTAACTTATATTAGATCAAACAAAAGTCACAAAATGCAATCAATCTTGATAAAAAGGAGAGTAAAATAAGATCATTTATTGTACATTAACGAGACATATTCTGGCCTCATCATTTCCCCCATACTTACTTGTTTTTGTAAGTCCTCTTACAAAATTTACTCTTCAAACCTTGGATTGTGTATTCTGCACTCCAATTGACTACTCAGGTCAAATGGCTGAAACTAAATATCCCAGTGTTTTAGTTCAAAAACACTATACCCTGATCCTATTCTACTTTCCTCTTCCATTCCTCAAATTGAGTGGGATCTTGAGGTTCTCTATTTTTCCATGGAGACATGGGAGTGAGAAGAAGGGGAGGCCTTGTTCTCATTCCCATCCATATGCCCCTATGTGCTTTTCATTGATATGAGGGATTAGTGTGCATAAAGATTTTTCTTTCCAGACTCTAGATCAAATTTGTGGGAGATATTACTTCCCTTCTCCTCAAGGAAACTGTAAGAAGCTCCCATATTTTCAAACATCCATCATAAATCTCCTCAAAATTTTCCACCTCATAAAAAGTAAAGGCATCAATACTTTTCTATAAACTGGCAAGATAATGTGTCTTGAACCATTTATCAAAGGCATGGGTTCTAAAATGTTTAACAAAAGTAGATGGTTTACCATAATGAGTCCTCATGCAGAGACCAGATGAGCTAGCTTTCAATAGATGCTCTCAAAATCCCTTTCCTTCCATGCAATCTGATTTTGAAGAACAAAAAAATGCATTAAGTTGGCTTTCTCCCATATAAATTGATCATGAAGCTGTGTTCTTTTCTAGCATAAGATTGCAGAGATAGAATTCACAGAGAAGATTTTTCTACTCTACACTGGATGAAGAATAGGCTGTCATGAACTTAGATTCATCTTTTATTTCATGTGGAAGGCCACATGTAATTCTTGATAGCTTCCAATGAATGAATTGTTCTTCTAGAAACACACTATATGCAGGAGAAGGTCTCCTGCATGCAAGTAATTTTTCACTCATTATGCAAACCATTTGTATTTTTACAAGATTTTTAAATTTGTCTCCCTCTTCTTTGTAAAAATTTTCTTCCCATTCCTTTCTTGCTTTCTTTTCATCTTCCATCTTTCTTCTCAAATCCTCATTGGATGTTTTGATTTCACTGAGTTCCCTACAAGTATCATCCCATAACTACTTGAGTGGCCAATAAGTTAATTCAGTCTGTGCAGAGATTGTTGACATAGTACTCTATCTTCTAGAAATTTTACATTCTTCCTCTTTCTCCATCATCTGTTGTTTAACTCTTGTTAATTCCTCAGTCCTGTCTTGTGAGCTGAGTTGTTAGTTCCCCAATGAGCATCTCTCTCTGTTCCAACTTGAGTTTGAGGAAGTTCAACTCCTCATCCTTTTCTTTGATAATGAGTTCTTCTCTGACAAGAACAAAGCCTATCTAACCTATTGTTTCTCTTCTTTCTCTGAAAGTTCTTTGGGGTTAAGCATTCTTCTTCTACCAAAGGAAATTTCCCTTTCCATCTCCAAGATGCCAACTCTTCTTCTTCATGTGATAGTGTTGTTGATTCACCCAACTCTTGAAAAACTTGTTCCTCAAATCTCTCATCTTCTTTTTCCATCTCAGTTTGGCTTGGTCTAGGAGGAGTCATGGCCATGCTACCCAAAATATCAACAACTTCTTTTTCCAACTTGTCTGTTCTTTCATCTCCTCTAGAATTTCTCTAGACCTCTTATGAATTCTTCTTCTTTGAGGAGCTTCAATATGTTCAAAAGTAGGTTTCCTCCTAGAGCTTCTTCTAATTTTCACTTCTTTCTCTTTCCTAGGTGAACTATCACTGTCAGAGATAGATATTAGCTCTCTAGTTCTTTGCTAGAGAGGAGGAGTTTCTTTTAAAGGTACAATAGGTTTTGCAGTTTTAATTCTTCTTTCAGATCTTCTCCTTTTTGGTATAGTCTCCCCACCTATTTCCTTCTTTTCCTCTTGTAGGGGCACCAATTTCCAAATTAGTTGTAGGAGAAAAAGGAGTTGATATTACTCTCCTAATAATATCAGGGTTTTGCTTAAACTTGTTAAGAAATTTCTCCCATATTTCTTCTCCATTTTTCTTTGCAAGAAAATGGTGTTGGCACACCAAATGAACTAACCCATGATGTCTTGATTGTTCCAACACCCCAAGAATACCTCTGGGCCATTGTATGAATGGAGTCAAAAAGAAACCCTAGAAGGTTTACTATATATTCTGGTTTTGTAGCTCCATATCTAAGATGTATGAGCATCTTCAGACTTCTCTTCCTACTGACCCAAATTGACCATCACAAGTTAAATACTTGACTATCCAAAATGCCACTCTATCAAAGGGTTTGGGAAAGTTGGCCCTTCTAACCCCTTTTATGATTTTCTTAGTGTTGTAAATATATTGGGGTTCCATTTCCCCTCTTGTAGTAGGGTTTCAACTAATTCTTTTAAGGTCCCTTTGATAGGATTTGGGACATGCACAATTGGAACACTAGATACATTGCTTATTGTATTCACAGAAAAAGGAATTACAATATTTCTAACCTTTGTTTTGGATTGTTCTAAATTTATAATGAATTCTCTTACCAATTCATCATTATACTTTGAGAAAATTTTCAGGAATTCCAACCACCTTCTTGTTCAAAGACATCTGCCACTTCTTCATCTACAAGAAGTTGGGTATCATCCTCGGTTCCACTTCTTTTTAATCCCCATGGTAAAGAGGGTGATTCAATTCATTTCTCCTTCAAATTATTTCTCTTCTCGGATTGGCTACAGAACTCTTTGCTTAGCTATGGAATGGATGGGTTTAGTTGTGGAACTATTGTGCTTAGCTACGGAACTTGTTGTGTTTAGCTACGGAATGTAATTTTAATTCTTCTACTTCTTCCTTGAAGTTTTTTTTTTTTTTTTCTTCTTCACTTTGTTTACTCCACACACAAAATGATAGATCATTATAAACATGCCACCACTTTTTTCCACCGACATCACCCTCATGATTACTCTCTTTTAATCATAATGTACAATAGATGACTCATCATACCACTTTTAAATCAAATCCAATCACACATGTGAACTTTTAATCTAACCTTTAATAAGTTAAAGACATAATTACCATCTTTGATGATGTGATCCCTCCATCATGATGACTCATCATTCCTAAAAGTGAAACAAAAAAAAAATGGTTAGAAAAGACAGATGGAATTTCAAGGAAGTTCCTTTTATTTTGGATTAGCCATTTATTTGAGAGATCAACCACCATTGCTGGTTTTCAATTGATCTCTGAGAGAAATTTTTTTTGGGGAAGAGAACACCATTTACTAGTTTTCATTCCTTCCCTTTTTTATTTTTTTTTTTTTTTTTTTTTTTTTTTTTTTGGAAGAGAATGCCATTTACTAGTTTTCATTCTCTTCCCTTTATTCTAGATTTATCCATCTGATTATTTGATCATTTTGGAAGAACTGGGTTCTTCCATATGATCAAATTCTTTGTCTACTTCAATCTACCTCAAGAATTCATCCTTAGTAGGAGGCTTCCTATAAATTTTTAGCCTATGTCCATTGACCAAAAGTGTCCTTCTTTACCCATCAATGGGAAGTAATTGAATAGAACCATTGTCAAATATCTACTCAATCTGATAGGGTCCCAACCATCTGGTTCTCAATTTTCCCTTGAATTGTTGGTACTTAGAATCAAACAGTAATGCCCAATCTCCTACCTTGAATTGCCTCTTCTTGATATGTGTGTCATGCCATTTCTTTCTTTGATCTTGGATTATCTTTGTCTGTTGAAGTGCTTCCATCCTTAACTCATCCAACTCATTGAGTTGAAGAATTCTCTCCTTTTTGTGTTGCATCCAACTCAATACCTATTTTAGTTTTGTCCTCAATGTTTGTAGTTCAAATTCAATAGGTAACAAGGGATTTTTCCCATAGACTAACTCATATGGTGAAAATCCTTGTTGTAGTCTTCCAAGTTGTATTATAGGCCCAGACAAACTTCAGGTAGTCTCTTTTCCCAATCTCTTCTACCTGATTCAACTATTTTGGTAAGGATGTTTTCCAATTCTCTGTTTGTTACTTCAACTTGTCCATTTTCTTGTGGGTGATAGGGAGATGACTTCCTATGATTGATCTGATAATGCATTGTGAAGGCTTGGATCATATTAGACATGAATTGTGGCCCCTGATCTGAAACTATACTTCTTGGTGCACCAAAACTTTACCATAATTTTGTGCCAAAGGAAATCAACAACTACTTCTTCAGTGGCATTTGTTAAAGCTTGCACTTCTTCCCACTTTGTCACATAATCAATACACACAAGAATGTACTCCTTTCCTTGTGAAGGAGGACTAAAGGGACCAAAAAAATCCAACCCCCATCTTTCAAATGGTTCAATCACCACTTGAGGTTGCAGAGGCATTTCATTGGTAAAAGTTGGTTGTCCCATCCTTTGATAGGGATCACACCACTTGATATATCTCTTCACATCCTTGTACAGAGATGGCCAATAATAGCCAGTGCCAAGTATCTTGTGAGTTGTTCTTTTCACTAAAAAGTGTCCTCCACTTGGTTCATCATGACATGCCCTCAGTATGTCAAAGATTTCATCTTCTCTCACACACCTACGTAAAACCAAATCAGGACCACATTTAAACAACATTCCATTTAACCATTTATATTGTGCACTGGTTTTGATCAATTTTTCATTTGTTTCTTAGTGAAAGAAGGAGGAAACTTCCCTATTGCAAGATAATTTTCCATATCAGCAAACCATGGTGTATCAAATTGAAATAGAAAACAATTGTTCATCTGGAAAGTTTCCTTAACTGGATCTTTCTCCCTGTAGTGGTCAGTCTTGACAAGAAATCAGCTACCACATTAGATTTCCTGGAGTATCTACTATGGTAATATCAAATTCTTGTAAAAGTAATAACCATCTAATTACCCTACCTCCAACCACTAGTTTTTTCATTAAGTACCTAATTGTTGAGTGATCTGTATGTACAAATATTTTATACCCTATGATATAATGTCTGAATTTATTAATTGCATAGATCACAACAAGAAATTATTTTTCAGTGGTAGTGTAATTTCTTTCAGTGGGAGTAAGATTTTTACTGAGGTAATAAATAGCATACATCTTTCCTTCTTCATCTTTCTATCCCAAAACTACACCAATGGAGTTATTTGAGGCATCTGTTTGAATGTGAAAAGGTTTTTCCCAATTAGGTCCTCTCAATATTGGGGTAGTGATTAATTTTTCTTTGATTTCCTCAAAAGCATGTTGACATCTTTCATCCCAAAGAAATTCACAGTCCTTGGTAAGAAAATTAAACATGGGGGCAAAAATTTTACTAAAATCCTTGATAAAGCACCTATAGTATCTAACATGCCCTAAAAATGACTTGATATCTATGTGGGGGTTTGAGGAATAGGTAAGTCTGAAATAATTCTGATTTTGTTTTGGTCAACCTGAATTCCTCTTTTTGAAATGTGGTGTCCTAATACAATCCCCTCATCAACCATCATCAAACACTTCTCATGACTAAGAGATAGATGGTGTTTCTCACATCTTGTTAATACTCTATCTAAATTCCTCAAAGCATCATCAAATGTGTCTCCATGTATAGTGAAATCATCCATGTATACCTCTACACAGTCATTTGTTAGGTCTCAAAAATTGCTAATACAACTCTTTGGAAAGTTTCCAGAGCATTACATAATCCAAATGGTAATACCCTATAGGAAAAGGTACCCCATGGACATGTAAAGGTAGTTTTTCCTGATCCTCAAGAAAACTCTGATTTGATTATATCCACTAAATCCATCCAGGAAGGAAAAGTATTGCTTACCTACAAGGTTGTCTAGGACTTGATCTATGAATGGTAGGGAAAATAATCTCTCAGTGTGGCTTTGTTTAGTTCCCTATAGTCAACAAAAATTCTCCATTTCCATTCTTTTTAGGAACAATTACAAGAGGAGACACCCACTTGACTATCTGAGATAGGGTAGATAAAACCTACTTGTAATAGTTTTTCAATTTCTTGTTTGACTATATCTCTTAAGGCTGGATTAATCCTTCTCTGAGGTTGCCTAACTAGTCTAATGTTTTCAGTATAGATGTGATGTGTGCAAATACTTGGATGGATTCCTTTCATATCTTTGTAGTCCCAAGAAAAATCTCTAGTATGATTTTTCAAACATCAAACAATTTAGCTTCTTCATCATTTTCAACTAGTTGTTTATGTTCAAAATCTTACCCAACTCAATCTCAACATGTTTGGTTCCAATGTGTGATGAACTAATTTGTTGAAAGGGTTCCATTAAGGTATTTAGTGGACATGCATGTGGAAATAACATATGATATGTAGCAACATCTCCAAAAGTTCCTTGAGACAGAATATTGGAAAAAGGATAGTAGGTCAGAGTTATGATACTTATCTTGTTGTAGGTCAAACTCCTCATCACTTCTTACTTTCCAGAAATTCTTCACCATTTCTTGATATCTTAGAAACTGAAGCTACCATTCTTCCTCCCCCAAGATAAATCTCATTCCTCTAGAGAAAATTATGTATAGTCACAGGAATTGTTGTTGGTGTGGTTCCAACTAAATGTGATGGTTCTAGAACTAAATATGATTCCAGGACAGAGTCTAGGTTCTAAACTAAGTTCATAGGTTCCAACTATTCCCGATTGCTCCAAGGATAATTGGTGTTCATTCAATGGTTGATTAATCATATCTTCTACCTCATACGTGATCCTGCAACATGATCATGGCCAAAGAAGATAGGTTTTTCTTATTAGTATCAGGAGTATCAACCCACAATTGTTCTTGATAATCAATAGAAGGTCATGTAGAAGGATATAAGGATATTTTCTTAGAATTCTTACCATTTGAGATAGTCATATCACCTGATCTACAATCAATTAAAGTAACAAATTGTAGCTAACCATGGTCTACCCAAAATAATGGGATAACCAAGTGTTTTACCTTTTGGCTGCAATATAAGGAAATCAACTGATATTCCCATGACTCCACCATAACTACTACATCTTCAATAACTCCTTCTAGTTTTGCTACAGACTGATCTTCCATCTATAATATGGTGTTAGTAGGTTGTATACCTATTAATGGTAATGTTTTCAAAGTGTCCACTATCATCACATTTATAGCCACTCCCAAATCAACCAAAACATTATGTATATCTTTATTCCCTATAGAGACAAAAATAACAGACTTCCAGGATCTCCGTATTTGGGAAGCAAAAAGTTTTCCTACTAATAAATCAACAAGTTTCCCATCTACCTTAATAGTCTGGGGTACTTTTGCTTCTTCCTTCCAAGTCTTTTTAAACATAACATTTTGATTAATTTGTTCAATTCTAGAATGTCCTTAATTACTTGTAACAATGGTATTTCAATATTCAATTTCCTTAGTTCCTGTACCAACTCAAATTCCTTAGTTTCTATGGCTTCTTTAAATCTCTCTGGAAATGGAGTCTCAGTAGAGTTTTATCTGGCTCCTTATCCTTTTCTTTTTCATCCTTCTTGGGAACAACCATACTAGGGGTTTCAATTTCTTCTGTCATCTCAATGATTATAACAGGTGGACTACTAATTATTTTTCTAGATCTAGTTTGAATATCCTTACAATCCATGGCATTCAGATCAACTAATTTTTCTAGTTTTGTTCCAGACAGGAGTTGTTTGTTTGTTTCTTGGGTTTGCTACTGGTTGTGTTGGTATTTGGGTTTGGACCACATTTTCATTTTGTGAATTTTGTGTTGGGAACCCATTATGGCTTGTTGATTCTGATTGGGATATGTCCTCCCTTGAACATAATTATTAGGGCTCCACCTAGGTTGTGACCAAGCATTCAGGTTTCCTTGACCAAACCATGGTTGTTGGTGTCCTTGGGCATACCAAGATTGACCTACCCAATCTTGAGGATTCCATGTTGGTTGAGGTGCCCAAGGTGGTTGTCCCCAATTTTGTGGCACTATTTGAGCTGCCCATGGCATCATCCAGGGGTTAGGAACCAACTGGGCATGAACTGCCCTTGGCTAGGTTGTCTTTGGAAAAAATTTACTTCTTCTGATGTGGATGGAATGTTGCTTTGTTTAAGATGATTTTTAATAAATGGAAGAAGAGAACATGCATCACTCTCATGGTCCCTAGATTCACAGATAAGACACATTTCTATTTTATTTAGGGGACAATCTCTTATTACATGCTTCTTCCTACATCTAGGACAATACATAGCTAATGGTTCAGTTTTAGCATTTTCTTTAGCTTGCAATCCATCCATGGTGGAAGTTAATTGAACTAAAATGTCTATTTTGAAATTTTCCAATTCATCCATCAGTTTGTTCATATCTGGGTTTAAATTTTTAACTTGTTTTTCCTTTTCTAGGTCCACCCCTTGTTCATGAATAGCTTCTACAAATGTCTTTAATATCATTCATTCTTATTTGATCAATATTTCCACCTCCTATCAGATCAAGTGCCTCCTTGATTCATCATCCAGACCTTTAAGAAAAAATGGTTTTGCTTAACTCTTCTTGTAATACAAATCCACATCTTTTTCTCACAAAAAGGAATTTGTCTAAATAATCTTCCATATTCTCATCCTCCTCCTGCTTGATTTTGAAAAATTCTTCCTTCCTATTCCTCCCTCTACAATAATCTTGATACTTTTCTAGGAAGGAACTTCCATTTGTGCCCAAGTGGTAATAGAATTAGATGGTAATCCCATAAACCACCTCATTGTTGCATCCTTTAGGGTAGATGGAAACAACTTGAGTTTCTGATTATCTATTTTGTAATCATAAGTTTGACACAATACTTTAAATTCAAATAGAAATTGGTCAGGGTCTTCAGATGACATCCCTCTAAACATGGGTAAATGTGTAGGTGAAATATTTTTCATAGGTGTATCATCATCATCCAATTGAATTGGATAAGTGAAGGTCCTATCAGGTTCTCTTTCTACTTCTTGTGCCATTTCTATAGTACCTTCTAGAATTTTTTCCCAATCAATATGGTATGTGATTTGTTTTGGGGAAGGTGAAAATTCGGAGTAGGAGGTTGACTACTCAATTGTGAATCAAAACTTTCTCTAAATGGGTCTTGGAATATGATCTTTTTTCTAAAGGTTCTACTTCCTTCTGGTGATTGATCTAAGAATTCCAAAGGTGGAAATTCTGCTTCATGCCTAATAGGGGACAATGGTGCTTCTAATTCTTGATCAACTTCCTTATTTGATGATGATTCTTGTTCAGATATTTTTGGGAGGAATCGACCCTTAGAGTCTCTTGGTCTACTCATAAATTTTATGATGACATAGGGAAGATCCTGCAATTACTAGATGTATGATTGTTGCTCTTGTTGACACCTAATTAGACAATTCTAACTATTGGTTCCCTAAAAAAATGGCACCAAAAATGATGGGTGTCATTATTCCCTTCATTTAATCAACTCTTTGTTGATGTCATATTCAAACCAGGGGGTGTGTCGAAGCTATATGCAACAAGAAATCTTAGTGATCTAGTAATTGAATGTAGGTATTTGTTTTTTTTTTTTATTTTTTTGGGGATTTTCTCAATGTCTTGAGGATTCCTTGGCTAAAACCTTATTGAAATCAAACTATGAAAACTTGTTGGAAGTAAACACTCTCTACAGAAATAGATTGCTGGAAATAAACACACATTTGCAAAATAGAATAGATTGTTGTAAGTAAACACACGTTACAGAAATGAACACACTTTCTTTGGAAATAAACACACAATTTGAGAATGCTGAAAGTTGATTGCAAAGAAAGAAGAATCTAATCTAGAACACCTGCAGGAACAAGTATACAATATATTTCAACTTGAGTAATCAAAAGCATTTACAAAATTAATAGATCTATACTATTTTCTCTGGAAATATAAATACCAATAAAATGAAGATCCTGGTTCTTGGAAGAGTGGGCCCTTGCTCCACCTTGAAACAATTTTGACAACTTAATATACTCTCAAAACAGAAATGGCTATTTTATTGATAAAATGTTCTGCATTACAAAAATGTATTGTCTCTTCTTATCTCTCTATCTTTTTTTTATATATATATATATATATATATATATATATATATATATATATATATATATATATCTATCTATCTACATATATATATATACTTCTTCCACAGGTGTATTTACAACCATAGTTTCCTACCGATTCAGATAGAACCGAATCATGCCCAAAATAGATGTTGAATTGGATCATGGTTGGACGTACTATTGTATGATAGTTATCCTAGATCTATGAGTATGAAGAATCAAAAATCTTCCAATCTACTCCTGATTGAAAGGATCATTGATTGATAAATCACCGGATGTTGTTGGAATAAATAAATTCTCATCGGTTCTAAACTTTAGAGAAGTTCTAGAACTAAAGGAAATCATTCCAGATCTAACCGTATGAGGATTCGAGCTACATGTAGGAGTTCCGAAATAAGTCTTAAAGTTCTGAAACTAAGTTCTGAAAGTTATGGAACTAAGTGATGGAGTTCCAGAACTAAGTCCAAAAGTTCCGAAACTAAGTGATAGAGTTCTATAACTCGTAATGGGTTTCGAACTAAGTCTGGAAGTTCCGAAACTGAGCCATATTGAAACCAATGCTTCCAAAAACATGTTGACCGCTTCATACTTTGTTCTTTTCGACTGATTGTGACCTGTTTTATTACAAAACTGAATTTCCAAAGCACTTAGTTAGGAATTATAGAGTTTTTAAACATTAGAACTATAATCAACATCAAAATGGAAATTACATCCTAACTTATATTAGATCAAACAAAAGTCAAAGCCCTAAACCATAAACGCTAAAATCTAAACCCTAAACCCTATAATCTAAACCCTAAATTATAAACCATAAACCCTAAACTATAAACCCTAAAATTTAAACCCTAAACCGTAAACCATAAACCATAAATCATAAACCATAAACCCTAAACCATATGCCATGTTCCATAAACACTAAAAACTAAATCCTAAACCCTAAACCCTAAAACCTAAACCCTTAGATGTAAACCCTAAACCCTAAACCATAAAACCTTAACCATGATCCCTAAACCCTAAACCCTAAACCCTAAACCATAAACCCTAATCCTTAAACCCTAAATACTAAACCTCAAATTCTAAACCCTTAAACATCAAACCTAAAGCATAAACCCTTATGCCTAAACCCTAAATTCTAATTCCTAATCCATCAAACCCAAAAAAATAAAAACCCTACACCCTAAACCCTTAATCTTAAACAAGAAACCCCGAACCCTAAACCATAAACCCTTAGCCATAAAACCTAAATCATATCCATAAACCCTCAACCTTGACCCCTAAACCCTAAACCCTAAAACCTTATGCCTAAACCCCGAACATTGATCCCTAATGCCTAGGCCCTAAACCTAAACCATTATGCTTAAACCCTAAACCCTAATCCCTAATCTCGAGCCCTTGTTGAACCTAATTAGACAATTCTAACTATTAGTTCCCCAAAAATGGTACCTAAAATTATGGGTGTCATTATTCCCTTCATTTAATCAACTCTTTTTGATGTCATATTCAAACTAGGGGTGATGTCCCTAGGATATATGCAAACAAGAAATATTAGTGGTCTAGTAATTGACTATAGGTATTTTTTTAATATATTTTCTAGGGGATTTTATCAATGTATAGAGGATTCCTTGGCTAAAACCTTATTGAAATCAAACTATGAAAAACCCTTTGAAGTAAACACTCTCTGCAAAAATAGATTGTTGAAATAAACACACATTTGCCGAATAGAATAAATTGTTATAAGTAAACACACATTTTACTGAAATTAACACGATTGCTTTGGAAATAAACACACAATTTGAGAATTCTAAAGTTGATTGTAAATAAATAATAATCTAATCTAGAACACCTATAGGAACAAGTATACAACATATTTAAACTCGAGTAATCAAAGCATTTACAAAATTATTATATCTATACTATTTTCTTTGGAAATATAAACAACAATAAAATGAAGATCCCGGTTCATAAAGAGTGGGCCCTTTCTCCACCTTGAAATAGGATTTGAAAACTTAATATACTCTCAAAACAGGAATGGATATTTTATTGATAAAATGTTCTGCATTACAAAAACATATTGTTTCTTTTTATCTCTCTATCTTTTTCTATGTATATATCTATATCTCTCTCTCTATATATATATATTTATCTATCTACAAGTCTGCATATATATACTTCTTCCACAGGTGTATTTACAACCATATTTTTCCTACCAATTCAAATAGAACCGAATCATGCCAAAAATAGATGCTAAATTTGATCATGGTTGGATGTAAACTATTGTATGATAGTTATCCCGAGATCTACGAAACCCCATGAAGATTCAAAAAACCTTCCAATCTGATCTTAATTGAAAGGATCATTGATTTCTAAATCACTAGATGTTGTTGGAATAAATAAATTCTTATCGGTTCCGGAACTTTAGAGAAGTTCTAAAACTAAAGGAAATCATTCCAAATCTAACTGTGAGGTTCCAGAGCTACATGTAGGAGTTCTAGAAAAAATTCCAAAAGTTCTCGAAGTAAGTGATGGAGTTACTAACCCTAAAAATCCCAAAAGTTCCTAAACTAATTGATAGATTTCATAACTACGAAATGAATTTATGGAGCTAAGTCTAGAAGTTCCTAATCCCGTAAACCCTGAAACCAATGCTTCTAAAAACATGTTTACCTCTTCATACTTTGTTCTTTCAATTGATTGTGACTTGTCTTATTACAAAACTGAATTTCCAAAGCACTTAGTTAGGAATTACAAAGTTTTTAAATGTTATAACTACAATAAAAAAAGATGGAAAATTACATCCTAACTTAAATTAGATCAAACAAAATTCACAAAATGAAATCAATCTTCATAACACGTAGAGTAAAACAAGATCATTTATTATACATTAACAAGAAACATTCTTTCCTCATCACCCTATACCCTATACCGTATACCGTATACCCTATACCCCGATCCCTTAACCATAAACCCTAAGCCTAAACCCAAAACCATAAATTTTAAACCCTAAACCCTAAACCCTATAAACCCTAAAACCTAAAAACCCTAAACCCTAAAACCTAAACCCTAAACCCTAAACTATGAGCCCTAAACCCTAAAACCTAAAACCTAAAATAAAATCAAAACACTAAACCTAAGAAACCATAAACCCTAAAAAAACCTAAACTCTAAACCCTAAACCCTAAACCATAATCCATTAAACCCTAAAAACCTCTAAATCTTAAAACTTAAACCCTAAACCCTAAACTCTAAACCCTAAACCCAAACCATAAACACCAAAATCTACCCTAAACCCTATACCCTTAATTTTAAAAACTCCTAAACCCTTAAACCTAAACCTTAAACCCTAAACCTAAACCATATAAACCCTAAACCATAAACTCTAAACCCTAAACCTAAAACTCTAAACCAAAAATGTAAACCCTAAACAATAAACCATAAGCCCTAAACCTTTAAACCTAAACCATAAACCCTAAACCCTAAACTATAAACCATAAATTCCCTAAACCCTAAACCTAAACACTAAACCCTAAACCTTAAACCCTAAACCTAAAACCTAAACCCTAAACCCTAAATCATAAACCCTAAACCCTAAACCCTAAACCCTAAACCATAAACCAAAACCCTAAACCATAAACCCTAAACCCTAAACCCTAAACCCTAAACCCTAAAACCCTAAACCATTAACCCTAAACCCTAAACCCTAAATCCTAAAAACCTAAATACCCTAAACCATAAAACCTAAAACTTAAAGCCCTAAACCCTTATGCCTAAACCCTAAACCTAAACCTAAACCTAAACCCTAAACCTAAACCCTAGTCCTAAACACTAACCCTAAACCCTAAACCTTAAATCCTAAACCCTAAACCTTAAACTCTAAACCCTAAACCCTAAACCATAAACCCTAAACCATTAAACCCTAAACCATCAACCTAAACCCTAAACCTTAAACCATAAACCCTAAACCATAAACCCTAAACCTAAACCCTAAACCCTAAACCCTAAACCCTAAACCCTAAACCTAAACCCTAAAACCTAAACCTAAACCCTAAACCTAAATTCCTAAACCCTAAACCCTAAACCCTAAACCTACCCCTAAACCCTAAACTAAACCCTAAACCCTAAACCCTAAACCCTAAACCCTAAACCCTAAACCCTAAACCCTAAAACCCCAAAACCCCAAACCCTAAAGCCCAACCCCTAATCCCAAAACCCTAACCCCTAACCTAACCCCTAAACCCTAAAACCCTAAACCCTAAACCTAAACCTAAACCCTAAACCTAAACCTAAACCCTAAACCCTAAACCATAAACCCTAAACCTTAAAACCTTATACCCTAAACACTAAAACCTAAACCTGAAACATAAACCTAAACCTAAACCCTAAACCCTAAACCCTAAACCCTAAATGATAAAACCTAAAAACCCTTAAACCTAAACCTAAACCCTAAACCTAAAACCAAAA
>CM031234.1:7858174-7885674 GCA_018340775.1 Taxus wallichiana var. yunnanensis
ATGAAAGAAGAACAATGGAAAGGAAATGAGAGAAATGTATTTTCTTTCGAGTAAACACAGAGCATGAAATAATCATACGGGCTTTAGATCATAAATATAATGTCTGAAATGATTAGAAACACTAAGGTGCTAAACAAAGAATAGCTTAAGATTATGGACGTAAGAACAATGTCTTAAGAAAGATATATCCCACAACACAAAGTTTGCAAAATAATATCAACTCCTATTCTTCACAATGATTAAAAGAAAACACAAAGTTTTTCTTCTTTCCAATAGCTCCCAATATTTCAAAAATCTCGACCCTTTGGAATGCATAAGCATCCCTTATTTATAATAAAAGGAATCGAGAGAAAATAGGATAAATCCTAGAAAATAGTGTTCTTTAAAAAGAGTTCTATTTTGCTTGACTCTCACGCAGGAGACCAAGTCAAAATATGATTCAAAAATGTGATGAAACATAAATGAAAAAGACATGTCAATTTCAAAATTGACATGACATGAAACATCAAGACTTAATCTGAATCGTCATCTTTCGCTCCTTCATCTTTCTCTTCCTCCAAATTGAGCTGTTTGTTTCAAATTCTTGGAACCTTCGAATTATGCCTTGCATTTCATTTTCATCAGGAGCAGTGGAATGATCATTCAAAATTTTGTAGGTTTCATGGGTATCACTAGCACTGCCAGGAAGCTTTTTCAATCTTTTGTTGAGCCTTCTCAAGGCCTCTAAATAATGTTCAATTCTTACAAACCAGTCGATGATCTCAATACCAAATCCGTGCATTGGTTCATGCTGAACAAGCTCTTGGACTTGTTCGAAAAGATCATCAGCGATAGGATGCCTGAGTTTCCAACTGACACCTTTGGATAAATTTCAGCAACTCTTCTTCCAGATCACTTTTGCCATCAATCAATTTATCCCTTGATTCTCTCAACTTACCACAGGCTTCGTTAAGAATCTTCAGCCTGAACATGATGTCTTTGGTCAGCTAGAAATACTTATCCACATGTGGGATGATGCCTTCTTCTACCAAAAGTTGTGATGGTGTTTTCTTTAATGCCTGAGAGCTTCAAAGTCAAATCAAGATGTCCAATTTCTTGAGAGAAATCATCGTCCATCTTCTCTCCATCACTCTGAATGTCCCCAAAGATTGATAGATTTTCACAACATCTTGAATCACTTCCTTCCCTTGTTGGAGCAGCCTTTGGGTCCATTCATCGACCACCCTTCCTTTTTTATTAATCCTCTCAATCGTAGGCACTGATGAGAAATCGAATCCGACAGGGATAGAAGAAGATGGTATGGATTCAAGGGGTTTTGAGAGCTTAAGAAAAACCTCTGTTAACTACTCCACCTTTCCCTTAAGCTCATCTCTACTATCTTTTGTTTCTTTCAACTTCTAGCACAACACATTTATAGCATCCCATGCATCCTGTTGTGCCCCTTCTGCTATCACTTTTCCTAGAGCCACCCTAGTTATCTCGATAATCGAGGTTGTTACATCCTCTTTATTTTTTTCACCACGGGAGTGGTGATCTCTATGAACTTATGCCATGAAGCGTCCACCAAAACCCTTGAAACTGCTTTTGGGTTTCTTGGCCGATTTAGCAAGAGGGAGCCTTGAGTGAGCTAAAATCAAAGGCTGGTATGGGTACAATCACCTTCCTCTTCCTCGAGTTTTCTCGAGTAGCCATTGCAGCGTATCAGAGGGAGTTGCCATGGTTGTAGAAGTTGGTATCATACTCTCAAGGGGAGAAGGTTCTACTAGTGGAGGGGGAATAGTTACCAATGTGGTAGCAGATTCAATAAAAAGAGGCATAGGAGGGGGCATGTTGGTGATTACTTGGGTCCCAGTAGAGAGGGGTGAGAGTCCAGAGAAAATACTGGCCATGATTGAAGAAGTTGATGGAGAATGAGGAGGTAGGAGTGGTTGTGAGGGGGGAGGCATAGATTCAGACTCCAAAGCCTGGGATGCAAGAGATAAGGTCTCTTTAGTTGGGTAATCAACAAATGATGAAACCAGAGGCTAGCTTCCTTCTCCTTCCAAAGTAATTTCTCCTATTTCTGGTGGTGTTGGTGATTCTGGCACATCCACCGTTTCAACTGGAGAAATAATTGAAGAGATTTCTCTTTCTTTTCTCTTTTTGACAAACTTGACCTTTATAGGCCCCTTAGAAGATTTTTTGTCCTTTCCCTTTTTGGAGGGCCCCACCTCTGAAGCAGCCAACTTTGAAAACTTATCATCTTTAAAACTCATTCCCCAAGAGGAGAGCCATGCTTTGGTGCGTGCAAGAATCAGAGCTGATCTATCTGTAATGGAGGCTTTTTCACTGATCGACCAATCAATAGGTGGGAAAACATATTGATCTTCATTCAGTCCATCATAAGAGGGATCCAGAACACTTTCATTGTCACTAGTACCTTCTGGTAAGTTAGCGAGCTCAAGTGTTTGAATCTCAGCAAGTGTCAATCTACTATGATCCTTTCTACGAACAACAACCTCATCACGTAGATCAATCCAGATGTCCTCTATGCTTGGTCTGTGTAGGTGCAGAGTTCCATATGCCCTGAGGACTCCTCGAATGTCAAACCCATCTCGGGGCTTCATGTGCTTCTTCAACTTATCCTGAAGCTCATGGACAACATTCCTAGCTTTCACCACTGTCGAACAAGTATACCTTCCAATAGAAATTGGGAAGGATACAGCGGCTTTATGTTTACTTTGTTGGAACTTGTGAAAATCCAACAATTGCCTAACCAATTCCATCAAGATCAGTTTGTCCCCTGGATATCGGGCAGACGGAAAGGATCCCCTGGGTACATGACTACCCGTAGATATGTGAACTTCTTAAATTACAAGAAGACACAACCCCACTTTGAAACCTCAGCCCATGCTTCATCAGATACTCTTGTTTTCCTCAGTTCAGGATTTAACCTGCAGATGTTCTCATAAAAGAAGGCATCATTTACCCTTCTGAATTGGTCTTGAGACCCTTTCCTTGTCAGCTGAGGAAAATATTGATAAACATGGTCCACCGTCCTGTTTCCCTTGGTATCCAACCCGGGATAGTTCCTCATGCCGCCGCATAGGTGACATATGAGGACATATAAAACTTTCCCGTAGACAAGACTGTTGTCATTTGGGAATCTATCTCATTACTAATGAGAGTGCCCCAATCAATCCCTTGTTGATTCTTCTTGATGGTGATCATGAATTGATACATCCACCCTTGGAAAACATTTGATTCGGGTAAACCAAAAACTTGACTCAACAAAGTGATGATGTCATTGATTTCCTGAATGAAATCACTTCTGGGGACAAGTCTCAGGAATCTGAAACAAATGGGTTTGGCTTTGATCAGGAACTTCTTATTTACATGCTTGATACAATCTTCCTTATCATTATCCCAAGCTTTCTGAGCTGACTTGATATCTAACTCTCCATATTCTTCAAAATTGGGTAGCTTGAGGAGGTCATCAAAGTAACCTCCATCCAACTTGATCACAACTTCTCCCCTAGTTTCTCACAGAACGAGAAGCAGAGTCATAACTCGAAGCGTAGGCTAAGATGAATTCAGGGCACTGAGACATAGGGAAACCCACTGCAAGAGGTAAACCACTATCAGCTATCGATTTCATCCATGGAGTTTGGGAGGAGCTCTTTACCCTACTCCAGAAATCCTCCATATCTATATTTCCGAGCTCTGTATCTCGGATGTCATAATTGCAATCGATATAGGATGGAGACTCCACCTTTCTAAATTTGTATTTCATCCTTCCTAACTTCTCAGTCTTTTCTTGTGATGGACCAGGGTCCGACATGAGGGATTTAGAAGGAGGAGAGTTTTAGAGAACAGAGATGTTACACACTCATGAAAACCCCGACCTACCAAGATGCCAAGGGTGGAAAATCCCAACACACCGAGGAGGATGTCGGAGTCTAAAAACCCGACACTTTGAAGATGTCGAGACTTGAGAAAACCCGGCACTTTGAAGATGTCGAGAGATTTGAGAAAACTTTGAAGATGTCGAGATTTTGCACTTTGAAGATGTCGGAGATTTTGGAAAACCCGACACGTCAAATTTCCTGATATACTACGGGTTTTTGATAATGCACAACACCCTTGAAACCCGAGAAGAGGGAATAGGGTTTTTGTTGATTTTAAAACATGCAAGTTCTTTCTTCATCATTTATATCCAAAACATATTTTAATTACAACAACATTCCAGGAAATAACACAAAGTGATAATTCCAAAGAGATGAACCCTAAAACATAAACCCGGTTTTAGAAAACAACCCTTAAAATGGAAAAGAGAAAATCCCAAACCTAGATGAGAAACTTGGATGAATTCCTCACATAATTAATCCATAAAAACCAAAAAGAAAGACTGAAGAAAAAATACCTTCAACTCGGGACAACGAATGATAAAAACGAGCAATGAAATCGAGACAGAGGTGAATTTCGTGTTTCGGGTCGAAGAAGCATGCGTGAAAATCCACAAGGTAAAAAGTACATCTGGTAAAATGACGTGGAAATCCAAATATATATATATATATATATATATATATATAAAAATTACAATTAATACACTTCAAGAGCATGCATGCACGTGCCAACCCACCCGACAACTCGGCATTAATTCCATGTCAACATGCTCGGGAGATCCGAAAACCCGACACAAAGGTGTTTAGAGAAATTCGGGTTTTAGGTTGCGGGAAACAATCGACATAAATCATGATGCTTAGATGCTTTGAAGTTCTAAAACCCGACATGAAGGACTTAGGCAATTTAGGTTTCGGGTTGCGGGAAACAATCGACATAAAGCATGATGCTTAGATGAAGGCATGCTCCGATGCTTGGAAGGTCCGCAAACCCGACTCACCTTACTTGATGCGGGTTTCGGGTTTCGGGAACACAAGACATGAAACATCCAAAACACATGTTGTCCTGTTTGTGAAACCCGAAAACCCGATTATCTCTCATAAAGGAAATTTTGTAAAACCAGCTTAAAAATTTCATAGGGTTATCTGATAGTTTTGGCGTAAACTCAAAACTGAGATAACAGCTGGCTCCAGTTGGGGACTTTCTTTGTGATATCAAAGGAAGAGAACTCAGAATCTCTGGTTTTATCCATTGGGCTACGGAGTCAGAAAAGAAGAAAACCGAAAAACAAAACAAACAAACAAAGAAGACTAAAAGCAAACACACGACATAAAATAAAGTATATACAATGCAAGAGAGCGTCTTACATTAATGATGGAACAACTTCAGATGTTGACCACTGAAAGGAAAAGGGAGTAATTCTCCATCAAGGTATGATAGAAGGAAACTATTTTCACCATTCAGCTCATGGATCTTAAAAGGTCCTTTCCACAAAGAGTCGAACTTCCCGTGCATTCCTTTCTGCTCTCTCCTCTTATCCCAAAGCAACACCAGGTCTCCAATCTAGAAATTATACTGCCTTGATTTCTTATCAAAAAATTTCTTTACTTTTCTTTGATGATCTGCAATGCGATCAACCACCTTGCTTCATTCCTCCTCTAGCCTAGCTAGATACATAACCCTTTTCTCAATAGAATTTTGAAAAGTCATGTCTTCGACTGCTTTGGCCAACTGTAAGGCTGGCAACTCCACTGAGATAGGTATCTCAGCATCAATCCCATATAGCACTTGGAAAGGAGACATTCCTATAGCTCACTTTGGGGTAATTCGATCAGCCCACAACATGTCATACAATGCTTTGTGCCATGCCCTCTAGTTTTCATCTACTAGCTTCCTAATTATAGTGACCAGGTTTTTGTTGCTGGACTCAGCCTGCCCATTACCTTGGGGATAATAATCAGATGAGTGAGCCAAGGTGATGCCAAATCCATAGCAAAATTATGTCATCTCATGCGACGAGAAATTAGAGGCATTATCAGCTACAATCTTGTGAGGCACACCAAATCTGACAATTATATTTTCTTTAAGGAACTTGCACACAGCTTCAGAGGTTGCTTGCTTGATTGGTGCGGCTTCCACCCACTTGGTAAAATAGTTTGTAGCATTCAGCACATAATTATGTCCGGCACTAGAGGTAGGATTCAATGTTCCAATGAAGTCAATTCCCCACTGGCGAAAAGGTTCTTCGATCACTACGGGCTTCAGGGGAAGAGCTGCTAACTTGGGACAACCAACGAAAATGTTGACAAGCTTCACACTTGGACACCCACTCGGCTGAATCTCGAAAGAGAGTAGGCCAATAGTACCTAGCCCGTAGAATCTTATAAGCTGTTATAGAGGATGAAAATGTCCTCCGCATGCTAGGCTATGGAAGGATTCTAACAACTTTAACTGTTGTGACTTATCAACACAGCGCAGAATACACCATCAATACCTTTCTTATATATCCCATTATCCCACAGGAGGTATCTTACAGATCTTAACTTGACAGTCCTCTTCTCTTTTTGGCTTAAATGCGGAGGGAATTCACCATAAGTTAGAAAGAAAGCAATATCCGTGTACCATTCATCAGTTGTACTCACGAAAAGCACCATGGGCAACTCTGAAGAAGTATCTTGAGTCTTTTCACATTCTGCTTCAGCATGATTTTCTGCAATCAATTGGCACAGCCCCTTCCTCATACTAATTTGGTAGGTTTGATGTCCAAGTCGTATTCTTGAACTTTAGCTATCCAGGTACCTCGTTGACTCCCCAGCTCTTGTTGAGTCAAAATGGATTTAACGGCAGTGTCGGGAATGAGAACAAGGGTATGGTAATTCAGCACATAGTACCTGAAATGTTTCACTACTCGTACCACTGCATAAGCATTCTTTTTAATTTGTGACATCTTCAATTCATGTTCCTTCAATGGGCAGCTCATAAACGCAATGGGAGCTTCAATGCCCTACCCGTTCTCCTGCATCACGATGGCTGACACTATGTGAGTAGAGGCGTAGCTATACATGATGAAATCTTTTTTGAAGTCCAGACATACTAGGATAGGAGCGCAAGTGACTGCCCTTTTGATTTCATCAAACGCAAGCTTCCTTCAAGACTCCATCAAAATGGAATTTTTCCTTTCATCATCCCAAGGATATCCTTAGTTTTATCAAGAAAATCGTGTACAAACCTTCTTAGGAAATTAACCTTCCCAAAGAATGAATGGACCCCAATTTTACTTGTGGGTAGGGAAAGGTTTTGAATGGCTTTTACTCTCTCTCGGGTCAATTTTGGTTCCTTCTTTAGTCACGATATGACCCAAAGCTTTCCTTCCTTCGGTCACTCCAAACATGGACTTCTTGGGATTTAATGAAATCTCGTGACACCCGCATCTCAAAATACTTGCTCTAAATGATCATAATGATCACTCCATTTTTAGAGAAAATGGTCAAATCATCTAAATATACCACTATGAATTTTCCCATCAGTCTCTCAATGCCAAGTCCATAGCTCTCTCAAAGGTGGCTCCGCGTTGATCAAGCCAAAGGCATCCTCCTGTAAGCAAAGGTACCCCATGGGGTTGTGAAGGCCGTCTTGTGTTGATCCTCTGCAGTTACCTCAACTTGATTGTATCCTGAAAATCCATCAAGCATGGATAGCATTTCTGATCCAGTAACAATTTGTAAAACCTGATCCATGATAGGCAAAGGATAATTGTCCTTCAATGAAGACTGATTCAGGTTCCGAAGTCAACACAAATTTGAATTTCACCATTCTTATTCCTGACAGGAATGATGTTAGCAATCCAGGTGGAGTGATGGATTGGAAAAATAATTCTAGCATCTAACATCTTCTGGATTTCCACAAGGATAGTTCCTGAGATCTTGGGATTGTAATGTCTTTGCTTTTGTCTATACGGCTTCACATCAGGCTTCAAAGGGATACTGTGTTGTACGTCTTTGGGCTTGAAGGATTTTAAATCTACATAAGACCAGGCTAACACATCCATGTATCTCTTCAGAAGTGAAGTGAATCTTTCTTTCTCTTTAGGGGAACAACATTTCCCAATATTCACCATCCGAGGTTGATCAGACGAACCTAGATTGATTTGATCTACTTCCGAGGAAGAAGCTCCTTCAACTTGCCTTTTGTTTTGAATAAAACGATCATGCTTATCAAACAAACCCTCCAAAGAAACCAAACCTTTTGGTATCTTGTTGCCTTTAAGCTGGATAAACTCACCATCAACCTCTTGATATGGATCTGAGATAGTTTCATGGAAAGCTGATTCCGAACCTTCAAAGTACAACTCACTGAAATTGTCAGCCTTTTCTAGAAAAGCCAACACCTGTTGATCATCATTGAAACTTTCCAATGAGTCACATTATCTGGGATACTAGGATGGTACACAATCTCAATAGTGTAGATATCTTACTTGAACTGAGGATGAGGAAGAAGGAGGGATGCAGACACAGATAAAGAATTAGCCTTGTCATTATAATCTCTCAAAACTGCCTTAATAGAGAATGCATCAAAGCATTCTATACTATCCCAAACTTTGTTCCTGTAGTGTCTCAAGCGATCATTTTTTACCTGATAGATTCCCTTGACCTGGTTGACAATCAACTCCGCATCCCCCTGAACCTTGAGATTTTAAACTCCCTTCTATCTGGCCATTTCTAATCCTAGTAACAGAGCTTCATATTCAGCCGTGTTATTAGTATTATCAAACTGCAATTTGTAAGCTGATGGGAAAATCTTAGAATTAGGAGATATAAGAACTACACCAGTGCCTGATCCGGTGGTTGAGCAGCTACCATCAAATTTGAGGGTCCAAATAGCATTAGGATCTTCTTCCTCGACATCTATAGTGGGTATCTCTGAAGTCATGAAATAATTTCCAAGCTAGCATCTTCGAAAAGAATTTGAGCTTTAGGATCATCTAATTTAGTTACCAAATACCTCGCCTGAGGTTCGGGGTGAAGAACATGATGAACCCCATTGAATGGGATCTTTTCTTTGGTCCAATCCATATTAATCTCTCCTCCGACGTCCTTACAAAAACCTCTACCCAAGAGGATACCGTAAGCTGCAGGGATGTCAGCAACTAGAATGGTCATTTTCACTCTCTTTTCTGGGAAAGCAACGAATGCGAACTATGCATCTTTGATTTGACCAATCAAAGGAACTTGTTTGGTTTCCATAGAATAACACCGTCCATATGACTTAAGTCAAAGTAAGCCCAAGGGCATGGGCTACTTTTGCAGGCATAACATTGTCAGAGGCCCCTGAGTCGATGATGTAATTGCTGAGTTTAAACCCATTTATAAGTAAAGACAAATAAAATGGTTCAATCTTTCCCGAAGAAGAAGTAGAGGTCAGATTGTTCTGAGGTGGGGATTGAGTAGGATTTGGAAGGAGACCTTTTGAAGGTGATGGAACAACTGCTTTACTTCTGATGAATTTGGCAAGTTTTTCAAACTGTTCAGGATTTGACTAAAGATATTCAGCTTCCGACATCTGGATTTTGGTTCTCTTTGCATGATTGATAATGTCAAAAGTAGTATAGGAAGGGGTGATGGTGGGCTCAGTTCTAATCACATGAGCTTGAGTTGGGGCACTAACCTTAGGAGAAAGAGAATGAGGGGAAGTTGCCTTTTTGGTGACTTCTCTTTCAGTTTGTGCTGAAATAGGAGTACCTCTCTTAACTATGGCTATGGGAGATTCCTTATTCTTCTCCTTGGGGTTTTCAAGAGGTTTTCTTGGATTCTGAGATTGGGATCAAGTGAAGACAGCAAATGACTGACCATCCGGCACACATTCATCTTCATCGTATTCCAAATACCCAATGCTGGAGTCACCAGCCGAATCATCATAAGACTCATCGATATATCCTGAAGCTTAAAAAGCCTCTAGAGAATCTTGTTCTTATGGTTCTTCCTCTTCTTCAACTATTTCTATTGCCACATTAATAGGAGGATCTTCAATTACTAGCCTCGGCTAAGTAGAAGTTAATCGTGGCCTATCCCTCGCAGTGTGCCATTGTTGTTATTGAAATTCCATCTAGGGATATCCCGATACGGAACATTGCTCACCTGCTGGGACATTTGATTTTTTAAAGTGATCAAATCATTAGCCATTTTTTGAAACATAGGATCAGTATTACCTTGGGAAGAACCTTTATTTTTAGCCTTTGGTACATCTTTCCTGATCCTTCCAAAGAAAATGAGATCATCTTCTATTTCAATAAATTTGTTGATCGAGTGACAAATGCAAATCTGGGATAACCGACCTTCTTAATAAAAAGCTCACATCGGGAGGCTGAGCATTAATGAAGAAGCATTTCTGATTTTCTAGAGTTGGTACAACTATCTCCAGAATCTTTCGATCAGCTTATTAAACTTTTCCACAAAGTCCCGCATGGGTTCATGTGATTCCTTCTTCATATCAGTAAGTTGAGCTAACAAGGCATGAGAATCTTTGGCTGGTTTGAAATGTGCTTCGAAATTGGTCCGCATGGTAGCCCAGTTTGTGATGCATGCATTCGGAAGGTGATAAAACCATTCAGCTGCTGCACCGTGCAACGTTTCAATGAAGAGTCGAATAGAGACATCTTTGTGAGCTACTCCAAGGACACCGCATGCTACAAAGAAAGATGCAATGTGTTCATCAGGATGCTACTTCCCATCCCCATTAAACTTGGGAATGTTTTTACGTGATCCATGTGGTAACTCATGTAATGGTGGAGTTAAAGAAAGAGGACCAATAACTGCGCCCCAAGGCACAGGTTGTACTACCATCCTTCTAAAAAGAGTGCGTATAGGGATCCAAGTATCAGACAAGAGTAGCACATGACAAGTTGTAGACGCTTCCTGTTCCATGGGGATCCGGTTTCTCCGAACAGGTGAAGAACTTCTGGTTCGGTAGAAACAATGTTGTTGGGGGACAGGCTGAAATTGTGCTGTTGTAGCAACTCAAAGAGTGGGTTAATTTCACCTTGGGCTCAAGGCGGGACCAAGTGAATATCTTTCTAGCCAGCTTGAACTGGGAAAGAGACCTTTAAAAATAAGGAAAATATGGATTCACCGACAACAAGAGGATAAGCTTTATACTATAAATCCGTATTCCCAATGAGTCACCCAAAACTGTTGGTTGGATATTTTGTCAATCCAAAATATGAGGTTCAACCACAAGATATGGGATTAAATCCCTCCTCAAAGACAGTGAGGTTTCCTGCTTATTACTAATCTAAAACATAGCAAAAAAAAATATAGTATTCACACTAATCTAACCATTGGGGTTGGGATAAAATCCCGAAATCCACATCCACATGATTGAAAGCTTATGCTTTCATAAATGAATTGGGTCAGAAACTATTAAAATGAAAGAAGAACAATGGAAAGGAAATGAGAGAAATGTATTTTCTTTCGAGTAAACACAAAGCACGAAATAATCATATGGAATTTAGATCATAAATATAATGTCCGAAATGATTAGAAACACTAAGGTCCTAAACAAAGAATAGCTTAAGATTATGGACGTAAGAACAATGTCTTAAGAAAGATATATCCAACAACACAAACTTTGCAAATTAATATCAACTCCTATTCTTCACAATGATTAAAAGAAAACAAAAAGTTTTCTTCTTTCCAATAGCTCCCAATATTTCAAAAATCTTGACCCTTTGGAATGCATAAGCATCCCTATTTATAATAAAAGGAATCAAGAGAAAATAGGATAAAACCTAGAAAATAGTGTTCTTTAAAAGAGTTCTATTTTGCTTGACTCTCACACAGAGACCAAGTCAAAATATGATTCAAAAATGTGACGAAACAGAAATGAAAAAGACATGTCAATTTCAAAATTGACATGACATGAAACATCAAGACTTAATCTGAATCATCATCTTTCACTCCTTCATCTTTCTCTTCCTCCACCTGCACCTGTTTGTTCCGAAATTCTTGGAACCTTTGAATTATGCCTTGCATTTCATTTTCGTCATGCGCAGTGGAATGATCATTCAAAATTTTACAGGTTTCATGGGTATCACTAGCACTACCGGGAAGCTTTTTCAATCTTTTGCTGAGCCTTCTCAAGGCCTCCAAAGAATGTTCAATTCTTACAAACCAATCAATGATCTCAATACCAAATCCGTGCGTTGGTTCATGCTGAACAGACTCTTGGACTTGTTTGAAAAGATCATCAGCTGATAGGATGCCTGAGTTTCCAACTGACACCTTTGGACAAATCTTCAGTAACTCTTCTTCCAGATCACTTTTGCCATCAATCAATTTATCCCTTGATTCTCTCAACTTACCACAGGCTTCGTTAAGAATCTTCAACCTGAACCTGATGGCTTTGGTCAGCTAGAAATGCTTATCCACATGTGGGATGATGCCTTCTTCTACCATAAGTTGCGATGGTATTTTCTTTAATGCCTGGAGAGCTTCGAAAGTCAAATCAAGATGTCCAATTTCTTGAGAGAAATCATCATCCATCTTCTCTCCATCACTCTAAATGTCCCCCAAAGATTGATATATTTTCACAACATCTTGAATCACTTCCTTCCCTTGTTGGAGTAGCCTTTGGGTCCATTCATTGACCACCCTTCCTGTTTTATTAATCCTCTCAATCGTAGGCGGTGATGAGAAATCGAATCCGACAGGGGATAGAAGAAGATGGTATGGATTCAAGGGGTTTTGAGAGCTTAAGAAAAACTCTCGTTAATCGCTCCACCTTTCCCTTAAGCTCATCTCTGCTGTCTTTTGTTTCTTACAACTTCACGGCACAAAGACATTTATACCATCCCATACATCCTGTTGTGCCCCTTCTACTGTCACTTTTCCTAGAGCCACCACAAGCTATCTAATAATCGAGGTCACATACGTCCTCTTTAGTTTTTTCAGTCGCGGGATTGGCGATCTCTGTAAACTTATGCCCTGAAGCGTCCACCAAAACCCTTGAAACTATTTTGGGTTTCTTGGCTAATTTAGCAGTAGGAACCTTGAGTGAGCTAAAATCAAAGGCCGGTATGGGTACAATCACCTTCCTCTTCCTCGAGTTTTCTCAAGTAGCCATTGCAGCGTATCAGAGGGAGTTACCATGGTTGTAGAAGCTGGTATCATACTCTCAAGGGGAGAAGGTTCTACTAGTGGAGGGGGAATATTTACCAATGTGGTAGCAAATTCAATAAAAAGAGGCACAGGAGGGGGTGTGTTGGTGATTACTTGGGTCCCAGCAGAGAGGGGTGAGAGTCCAAAGAAGATACTGGCCATGATTGAAGAAGTTGATGGAGAATGAGGAGGTAGGAGTGGTTGTGAGGGGGGAGGCACAGATTCAGACTCCAAAGCCTGGGATGCAAGAGATAAGGTCTCTTCAGTTGGGAAATCAACAAATGATGAAACCAGAGGTTGGCTTCCTTCTTCTTCCAAAGTAATTTCTCCTATTTCTGGTGGTGTTGGTGATTCTGGCACATCCACCATTTCAACTGGAGAAATAATTGAAGAGATTTCTCTTTCTTTTCTCTTTTTGACAAACTTGACCTTTATAGGCCCCTTAGAAGATTTTTTGTCCTTTCCCTTTTTGGAGGGCCCCGCCTCTGAAGCAGCCAACTTTGAAAACTTATCATCTTTAAAACTCATTCCCCAAGAGGAGAGCCATGCTTTGGTGCGTGCAAGAATCAGAGCTGATCTATCTGTAATGGAGGCTTTTTCACTATTCAACCAATCAATAGGTGGGAAAACATATTGATATTCATTCATTCCATCATAAGAGGGATCCAAAACACTTTCATTGTCACTAGTACTGTTATCCAAATTCACCCCGTGGTTGATTTGATAACATACATCACAATTCTCAAGTCCTGTAAATGGATGAATTCGTGGGCAAAAATCATGTTTCTAAGGTCCCCCCAGATTTTTTTCTAACTCTCTTGTCTAGGTTGAAAAGAGCAAGTTCTGAGAAAAGGTGAAAAGGCTGCAAAAACAAGCTTGGGCCGAAAAATTGTGAAAATTGGCTAAGTCCTAGTCCTCACAACAGTCGGGACATGAGGGACATCTGGGCGCGAATCGGCCGAAAGGCCGCTAGGAAGTTTGGAGGGCAAAGGAACATCTAGGCCGTCGGGATGTGTGGGACGTGGAAAGCCGGTTCGGCCGAAGGAGAAGAAAATCGACTAACTGCTCTAGGACATTTGGGACATTTGGGACATGAAGACGCGAAGGGCGCGAACAGCCGGTTTCAAAGGAGAACTTTCATACTAAGTATTTGGGACATCTAGGCCACGAGGATGTGAAGGACGTGAAAAGGTGAAGCGGTCGAGAGCAAAGGAAGCCCATTTCGGGCGGTTCGGAAGAATTTGTCCCAGACAGTCTGGGACAGTTGGAACAAATGTACGTGAAGGACACGAACCAGCCGGTTCGGCCAAAATAGGGAACTTCAGCACTGGGATAGTTGGGACAAAGGGACGCATGGGACGCAGATAGCCGAAGGAGCCAAAATCCAATCAAGCAATGCCACGTGTCATCGGCCGAATGAGGGACAAGGAAGCCCATTTCAGGCGGATCGAGAGTTTTTGTCCCAAATAGTTTGGGACATCCTAACAAATGGACGCGGTGGATGTGAAAGAGCTGGTAGACCTAAGGACCAATCAAATCATGACACGTGTCACGAGGGAGAAAGTCTAGAAGTCAAAGGGTGAGGTTTCAAGCACTGACCCAAACCAATGAAATAGTGCCACGTGTCCAAGTTTAAGGGCCCACAAGGAAATTTCAAAGGAAAGCCCGTGGAAAGGTGGAGGAGAGAGAATTGCTCAGCAAATTAGAGCCTGCCACGTGTCATCCAAGTGGCAGAGCGTGGGGAAAGTTCAAATATTTTTCCCGCCGACCTGTTTTTGCCTGTTTTTGCCCTAAATCTTCATATCGCCATAACTTTCGATCCAGAGCTCAGATTTTCACGTTTTTTATATCAATGGAAAGCTGGTGAAATTCTCCACATGATTTTGGGGTCAATATAGCATTTTGGTTAAGTTTTGGGAGATAAATTTGAGAAACACCTCTGACATGAAATAATGGACAAAAGTAATGCTTCAACAACCAGCTTTAATGCAGCAGATAGTTCGCCACTTCGTTAGATAGCCCACCATTTTTCCAGATCTGTTTCTTCGCCATAATGAGATGATTTTAAATGTGACCTAGAAGTGGTTGGGGTAGATTCTATATTTCCTCTCTCTTCCCTCTCTCATTCTTTCTATATATTGTAAAGAGGGGCTTCTTAAAAAGGTCAAACATTTTCTCGCTTTACTCCCCCTTTTTCTCCTATCATGTGAATTTGTCGAGTTCAAACCTCTCATTTGAACTGTAATATGACTCTTCCTCTTGGCATTCTCAGTAGTGTATTGTATCAATCTTTGGAGCAAGTAATACATGTCTCGTGGATGATTCTCACCCCTCTCTCGTGTTCATTTTTACATCCTCCCGGTCTTTCACCGTAAGTTATGTTATCTCAGTGCATGATCTTATATCACATTTGAATGGTCTCGTGTTTATTGGCAAGATAGGTGTTCTTCATTCCTCGGTGCATCACCATTTTAGTTAGAAGTTTCAATTTTTGCATTTCTATCCCCTGCCTCCTTAATTTAGAGTAGGATTAGGATCTCGAACCTCTCGTAGTTTTACAAAATATAGATCTAAATCGAGGAGTTTGAGGAACCAGCCTCTAATCTGGAAATTCCTCTCTCGGTTTCACAATTCCCCACACTTGGAGAGAGGTTTCCATGTTGTGTAATCACAATGGATGCTAGAGTGATCAACCTAGAAGCCCGATCTACATCCAGGTGCCGTGAGCCTCTGCAACAATAGTTTTGGCACACCCAAGGGGGACTAGAGGTCTCATTTTTTTAATAGAAGGGTTGATGTGCATCTGCTGCATTTTTCTTTCTTAAAAGAGCTATTATTTTCATATCTAGTGACTCCAAGGGGAAGAATCAACTGGTTCCAAGTGTAGGCCTGAAAACTCATGAGAAGAATCACCACAAGGTTGAGAGTTGGAGAAGAAGAAGTGATGTTTGAATACCTACAATTATCTCTAAGAAGAAGGCAAAGAGGAAGAAGGATTCAAAGGTCTCCATCTCCACCAAATAGAACTCTCTCAACTCCTCCACCTGGTAGACCTTTCATTTAGTCAACAAGGGTTTTAAGACCAATCAGAATGGCTTAGAACAACCCCTACATCAACTTCAAAGGCAGCAGCCCACTTGCTCTCAATGCAAAACATCCAGTTCCTATTGTAGCCTTGAAGAAAATTCCCTACTTCACTAGAGAAAATCGACTACTCCAGGTGATCATGTTAAGGATATTACTAACCTTTGTGTAATCCATGAAATCAATGAAATGTAAGTGGCTGTCAAGTTACTGGCATCTTCATTCAAGGGTAAAGCATTGCAATGGTTTAGGAGCCTTGGAGTTGGTTCTATCACAAACTAGAATCAGCTGTGTATTGCACTTCATGAGCAATTTGGAGAGAAGGGAGACAACTTGTCTCTTTTGGAGCAGCTGACAACCATCAAGAGAGCTCCCAATGAGCAGCTGACCGATTTCAACTTCAGATTTCAAAAAACTTGGGAGAGGATTCCAGTGGCAGTCAGGCCAACAGCAGAAGGTGCTTTTCTCTACTATCTCAAAGCTTTAAATTATGATATTTCTATGTTAATTCAGTCTATGGGAGGCACAACTATCCCTATGGCATATAGCATTGCCATTAGGGCTGAAAATTGTTTGATCCAAGCTGGAAAACTTGCCCCTAGACCTCCCATGCCACTGTTTCCAAGTTTAGAGAATCCAAACACCAGTCAAGCACCTAATTTGGCTCCTTCTCCCACTCCTAGAAATCAGAGTTCAAATGAAGCTTCCACTTCATCCCCAAGTGCCCCAAATGAGCTTCAAGAAGTCATGAAGCAATTGCAAAACCTAGGCAATGAGCTAGTTACTCTCAAGAGGCAACAAGCCCAAGGTTTTAGACCTTCTTATCAACCCCAAGCTCAACCTAATAGGCAGCCATACCAACCACAAAGACCACCTAATCCAGCTGCAAATATGAATCAAACAAGGCCTCCTGCCAATAGACCATTCCAGCCCTATAATCCAAATGCCATATCTACCTCTAAAGCATTAGTGCCAACATAGAACAACATTGCTCAGGAATACGATTGGTGCTTTCCATGCAACGAGCCTCATAACCAATCCATGTGTTTCAATGGTGCCCTCAATCAAGCATTGATGGTGACAACTACTAGTGTGGAGGGTGAGGGCAGTCAAGGAAACAGTCAACAACAAGAAACATTCCAACAAAATCAGCCCCAAATGACACCACATTGGTGAACCGGCAAGCAAGATTTCGTGGCATGAATCAAGCGGTTTCTCAAGGTGTTGCATCCAACACAAGGTCAAAAGGAGAAATTTGGGTGAGGAGCAGCCACTAGCTCCAACCAGCCCACAACCTTCTATGACTCCAGAAATGATTGGCAAGCAAAGTCCCATTTCAAATGCACAAGGGCAGCCAAGAACAGCCCCTAGGCCAACTCAAATGCCAGCTATTACTGCCCACGTACAAGGAGTAAATTTGTAAACCAAGGGACAACAGAGAGATCCTTCATCACCATTCAGTATCATTGATCAGATGAAGAAGACAAACGTCAATATATCTATGTGGGAATCCCTATCCATCCCAAGCCAAAGAGATTTACTGCAAGCTGCCATGAAGGATTGGCCAACTTCGAATCAGCAGGTTCAGATGTAAGACAAAGTTCTTACAAATGCTTCCCAGCTTGAAGGAAGTCATGGAGCACAACAAGGTAAAATGTCAAGCCCCCTTTCTATGTTTCGTTAATCATTGGAAATCAGCTAGTACATAATTACATGATAGACTCCATGGCAAGTAGCTCAGTAATGCCTAAATAGATAGTTGATCAGCTAGGGCTCCAGTATGAAATAACATCTAAAGGGGTAGTGCAACTAGATGGGACAGCAATAGCAATAGTTGGAGTGATTAGAAATTTGAGTCTTACCTTGCATGCATGTCCAAATGTTGTTGTTTTACAAGATGTATCAGTCATAGACCTTCCACCACTCTTTGCATTGTGCTTGTCAAGAGACTTCACTGCTAAAATTGGAGGCTATCTTTCGCGGATTGGTCTCACATGCTATTTAGAACAAGGTATGGAACTAAGGCTACAATTAGGTCTGAACCTATTGCAAACTTCCATATTGAGCCTTACACTCCAAGTCAGATTAATGCCAATTGCTCAACGCATTTGATCAAGAAGATCACCCTAGCACTGATGAGGCTGACACCAAGGTTGGAAGTATCCCAGATTTGACTCTTGATGAATGGGCAAGCAAGGTGCATGATTTTGATCCTTATCAAGAAGTAGAAGAATCTAAGCTAGGAGTTTATTGTTTACATGAAGAGAATCAACCTCTCCCCAAAGATCACCAAGCCGATCATAAAGATAAGAATGAAGTATGGCAATTTTTTCTTTGATGGGTCAAGGAGTAGACAAGGTGAGGAGGAGGAGCTATGCTCATTTCACCACAAGGTATAAATTATTACTCAGCCTTCCGTTTTCAGTTTTCTTGCTCAAACAACACAGCTGAGTATGAAGCCTTAATTCATGGACTGCACTGGGCAATGAAGAAAGGCATCAGGAATTTACAAGTATTTGGTGATAGTGAGCTAATTGTAAACCAAGTCAAAGGAAAAAATGCTGCCAAAAATGATCTGTTGAAGAACTACAAAAATCGGTATGGGATCTTATTGAAGATTTTGAAGCTTTTAGCATCAATTCCATCCCAAGAAAAAAGAATGAAGCCACTGACAGGCTAGCAGCAATTGGGGCTGCATTTGATGCTGTGGAAAGTATCAAAAGTGAAAAATCTCAGCCTCATATCAAATTGGTTGTGAGACCAGCTGTTCCGGATAACAATACAAGTTGGCAAGTCTTCGAGAATGATCAGCAAATTGTTAATTTCCTACAAGAAGAAGCTGAGTTCTCCGCCAGGAATCAAGACAAGCTGCATCAGCAGTATGGTGACCAAGTGGTGCAGCTGAGAACTAACAAATTACCAAAAGGCCTCATAACCTTGGAGTCAATCTTCAACCCGAATGATCAGTTCCGGAAGGAGAAAGTGAACATTCAAGTAAAGGGTGAAGATTCAGAGCCTATTTTAGTGGAAGAAGGCAAAACATTGCAGATTGGAAAAGTAAGTACCTCACAAGAGAAATCTGATTTTGTTTAGCTTTGTCAAGAGTTCCCAGATGTCTTTGCTTGGACTTACAAAGATCTAAGAGGTTTCAACCCAAAGTTGGCACAACATACTATTGAGCTGGATCCGAATCCAAGCCTGTCAGGCAAAAGCAAAGGCCAGTGAATCCCCATATTGAACCTCTCATGAGAAAAGAGCTAAGCAAGCTTATTGAAGCTAGTATCATCTTCCCCATCAAACACTCAAGTTGGGTCACCAACTTAGTCCCAAGAAAGAAGAATGGAGAGATCATATTGTGTGTCGACTTCAGAGACTTGAATAGAGCCTCCCTCAAGGATCATTATCCACTCCCTTCCATGGAGCAAATATTGCAGGTTATAGCTAGTTTAGAAAGGTTTTCACTACTTGATGGCTACTTAGGCTACAATCAGATTATGGTGAGGGAGGAAGATCAGTTCAAGACAACCTTCACAACCAAATGGGGAACATATGCCTACAAGAAGATGCCATTTGGCCTATCAAATGTTGGAGCCACTTTCCAAAGGGCAATGGATATGGCATTCAAGGGGTTGATCAATGAAATAGTTTTGATATATCTTGATGACATCACTGTATTCTCCAAAAATGTAGTGGATCATCTCTTTCACCTCAGGCAAGTGTTTCAGAGGTGTAGAAGATTTGGGGTATCATTGAATCCCAAAAAATGCATATTCCTGGCTCATGAGGGGAAACTTCTAGGCCATATTGTCTCGAAAGAGGGATTAGTAATTGATCCAGAGAGGGTTGAAGCCATAAGAGCACTACCATTGCCAAGCCACAAGAAAGCCCTTCAGAGCTTCTTGGGAAGGATCAATTTTGTCCGCAGGTTTGTCCCAAATTTTGCAGCCCTTGTCAAGCCCATCACCAAAATGTTAAAGAAGAGCATGGCTTTTAAGTGGACAACAGAAGGCAAGGAGAGTTTTGAAGCAATCAAAGAAGCTATCTCTCAAGCACCAACTCTCATCAACCCAGACTTCTCCAAGGATTTCATCCTCTATGCATTTGGAGGTGATGACACTATTTCTACCATTCTGGTGCAGCAGAACAAAGATAATGATGAGCAGCCGGTTGCCTTCTTCAGCCAGAGCCTAGATGACTGTGAGGTGAGGTACTCTTTTATTGAAAAGCATGTACTTATAGTAATCAGAAGCTTGAAGAAATTCAAGCATTTAGTCTCAAACAACAAGGTCCAGTTGCTGGTCTCACATGCTGGGGTTAAGGACTTCCTCCTCAACAAGGATTTGAATGAGAAAAGGGTAGGTTGGATCACCCGTGTCATGGAGTATGACATTGAGATCAAGATCACCAAGCTAGTAAGAGGGAAAGGATTATGTGAGCAGCTGGTTTTGGGGAAGCAAAAAGAAGTATGCAACAAGAAGAAACTGTTTTAATAGTCCAGAGACAGCCATGAGCCAAGTGGCAATCATGAAGAAGACAATGCTTCCCCACTCCTTGCTGACCCAAGGTATTATGCACTTCCTAGGCACAGGCCTATGCCCTCCGGAGATGAACAAGACCCAAAGGAGACACTTCAGATTGTAGGCTGTCCCATATGCCATTGTTGATGGAGTTTTGTTCAAGAAAGATGTGAATGGAGTGCTGCTGAGATGCATTAGCACAAATCAGATTCAAAGGGTGTTGGAAGAGTTTCATGGTGGACTAGCTGGTGGCCATTTTGCACCAAGAGTGATAGCTCTAAAAATCATGAAGGCTGGTTATTATTGGCCTAAAATCTTCAGTGATTGCTATGCATGGATCAAGAGGTGTAAGAATTGTGCATTCTTCACAGGAAAAGAGAGACTTGCTGCCCTCCATCGCATCCAATCTCAGTTGACCAGCATTCATGCAATGGGGTTTGGACTTCATCGAGTCATTAATCCCATTTCAAGCCAAGGGCACAAATAGATTTTGATGCCACAGACTACTTCACCAAATGGACAGAAGCAATAGCACTCAAAGAGGCGAATGAGTCTAGCATCTTAGACTTTTATGAGGGGATAACAACCAGATTTGGTGTACCTACTACAATAATCTTTGATAATGCATTGGCATTCATTGGATCTAAGGTGACTGAGTGGGCTATCAAGAACGGTATTTACCTAAGCACTTCATCAACTATTACCCTCGGGTAATGGCCAGGCCGAGTCTACAAACAAGAACTTGTTGAGGATCATTAGGAGGACTCTTGATGAGAATTAGAGGTCTTGGCATACCAAATTGAAATCAGCCTTATGGGCTGATAGGATAACTCCCAAAAGATCCACGGGTAATTCTCCATTCAGGCTTGTCTATAGAAGAGAGGCAATCTTACCCATGTCACTTGAGTTGCCAACGTTGGAACTCATGAAGTAGCTGGAGTTTCTTGAATTTGAGCCCATGGAGGTGAGGTATGCAGAGTTGATGGAGCTGCAAGAAATCATAAATCAAGCATCCCAAGCAATGGAAAAGGATCAAGCTTTGATCAAGAAGACCTTTGATAGAAAGGCCAAGGATAGATCTTTTCAAGTTGGAGATCTAGTGTCGAAATGGGATGTGGACAGAGCAAAACCGGGAAGGCATTCAAAATTTGATGCCATTTGGAGTGGCCCATACATGGTCACAAAGTGCAATAATAGCAATGATTTCTAATTAGCCTCACTGGAGGGTGAAGAACTGTAGATTCCAGTCAATGGAATCTATCTCAAGCGTTGCTTCTAGAGGGAAGTTCACTACCTCTGTAAATATTAGATTAGATTTTCTTTCCTCCAAGTGCTTGTGCACATTGTTTTGCTGTAGGTTAGTCTTGTTTTCCCTAAGTGCTTTAGCACAGCTTACTGTCCATGGAGATGTTTAGCAGTCCTTACCTTCATCAGGTGATGTTCCATCTTCCTCCTTGCACATTCTGAGTCAGTTGAGGTTCTAAACAGAATATTTGATGACTCCATGCCCAATGGACTACTTCAGGCAACTGGTATCTTCTACCTAGCAGGCAGGTAACCCCGCTGAGTCACCAATTGTTATCCAAATTCACCCCCCGGGGTTGATTTGATAACATACATCAGAATTCTCAAGTCCCAGGCAAATGGATGGATTCAGGGCAAAAATCATGTTTCTAGGGTCCCCTCAGAATTTTTTCTAACTCTCCTATCCAGGTTGAAAAGAGAAAGTTCTGAGAAAAGGTGAAAAGGCTGCAAAAAACAAGCTTGGGCCAGAAAAAATTGTGAAAATTGGCTAAGTCCTAGTCCTCGCAGCAGTCGGGACATGAGGGACATCTGGGCGCGAATCGGCCGAAAGGCCGCCAGGCAGTCTACAGGGCAAAGGAACATCTGAGACGTCGGGACGCGTGGGACGTGGAAAACCGGTTCGGCCGAAGGAGAAGAAAATCAACTAACTGTTCTGGGACATTTGGGACATTTGGGACATGAAGACATGAAGGGCGCGAACCACTTGGTTCGGCCGAAAAGGAGAACTTTCGTACTAAGCAGTTGGGACATCTGGGCTGCGAGGACACGAAGGATGTGAAAAGGCGAAGCGACCGAGAGCTAAGGAAGCCCATTTCGGGCGGTTCGGAAGAATTTGTCCCAGACAGTCCGGGATAGTTGGAAAAAATGTATGCAAAGGACGTGAACTAGCTCGGTTCGGCCAAACAGGAACTTCAAGATCGGGACAAGTTGGGACAAAGGGACACGTGGGACGTGGATAGCCAAAGGAGCCGAAAGCCAATCAAGCAACGCCACGTGTCATCGGCCGAATGAGGGAAAAGGAAGCCCATTTCGGGCGGATCGGGAGTTTTTGTCCCAAACAGTTTGGGACATCCGGACAAATGGATGCGGTGGACGCGAAAGAGCCGGTACAACCGCGACCAATCAAATCATGACACGTGTCACGAGGGAGAAAGTCCAGAAGTTAAAGGGTGAGGTTTCAAGCACTGACCCAAACCAATGAAATAGTGCCACATGTCCAAGTTTAAGGGTCCACAAGGAAATTTCAAAGGAAAGCCCACGAAAGGTGGAGGAGAGAGAATTACTCAGCGAATCAGAGCCTACCACGTGTCATCCAAGTGGCAGAGCGCGGAGAAAGTTCAAATATTATTCCTGCCAACCTATTTTTTCCTATTTTTGCCCTAAATCTTCAGATCGCCATAAATTTTCGATCCAAAGCTCGGATTTTCACGTTTTTATATCAATGGAAAGCTGGTGAAATTCTCTGCATGATTCCAGGGTCAATCTAGCATTTTGGTTTAGTTTAGAGAGAAATTAAGAAACACCTCTGGCACGTAATAATGGACAGAAGTAATGCTTCAACAACTAGCTTTAATGCAGTAGGGTCGGTTCGCCACTTCTGCATTAGACAGCTTGCCATTTTTCCAGGATTTGCCACTTCTACCATAATGAGATGATTTTAAATGTGACCTAGAAGTGGTTGAGGTAGATTCTGGATTTCCTCTCTCTTCCCTCTCTCATTCTTTCTATATATTGTAAAGAGGGGCTTCTTTAAAAAGGTCAAACATTTTTTGTTTTGCTCCTCCCTTTTTCACCTATCGTGCGAATTTGTAGAGTTCGAACCTCTCATTTGAACCGTAATACAACTCGCCTCTTGGAGGTTCTCAGTAGTGTATTGTATCAATCTTTGGAGCAAGTAATACATGTCTGTGGATGATTCTCACCCCTCTCTCGTGTTCATTTTGCATCCTCCGGTCTTTCACCTAAAGTTATGTTATCTCGTGCATGATCTTATATCACATTTGAATGGTCTGTGTTTACTGGCAAGATAGGTGTTCTTCATTCCTCGGTGCATCACCATTTTTAGTTAGTTTCAATTTTTGCATTTCTATCCATGCCCCCTAGTAATTTAGAGTAGGATTAGGATCTCGAACCTCTCGTAGTTTTGCAAAATATAGATCTAAATCAGAGGAGTTTGAGGAACCAGCCTCTAATTTGGAGATTCCTCTCTTAGTTTCACAAGTCCCCACACTTGGAGAGAGGTTTCCATGTTGTGCAATCACACTAGATGCTAGAGTGATCAACTTAGAAGACTGATCGTGATCCAGGGTGCCGTGAGCCTCGCAACAACAAACCTTAAACCCTAAGTTAGCGAGCTCAAGTGTTTGAATCTCAAAGCAAGTGTCAATCTGCTATGATCCTTTCTACGAACATCAACCTCATCATGTAGATCAATCCAAATGTCCTCTATGCTTGGTCCGTGCAGGTGTAGAGTTCCATACGCCCTGAGGACTCCTCGAATGTCAAACCAATCTCTGGGCTTCATGTGCTTCTTCAACTTATCCTGAAGCTCATGGACAACATTCTAGCTTTCACCACCATCGAACAAGTATACCTTCTAATATAAATTGGGAAGGATACATTGGCTTTATGTTTACTTTGTTGGAACTTATGAAAATCCAACAACTACCTAACCAATTCCATCAAGATCAGTTTGTCCCCTGGATATCAGGGTAGACAAAAAGGATCCCCTAGGTACATGACTGCCCGTATATATGCGAACTTCTTAAATTGCAAGAAGACACAACCCCACTTTGAAACCTCAGCCCATGCTTCATCAAATACTCTTGTTTTCCTCAGTTCAGGATTTAACTGCAGATGTTCTCATAAAAGAAGGCATCATTTACCCTTCTGAATTGGTCTTGAGACCCTTTCCTTGTCAGATGAGGAAAATATTGATAAACATGGTCCACCATCCTGTTTCCCTTGGTATCCAACCTGGGATAGTTCCTCATCTTGGCTAAACTGCATAGGTGACATATGAGGACATATAAAACTTTCTCGTAGACAAGATCATGTTGTCATTTGGGGAATCTATCTCATTACTAATGAGAGTGCCCCAATCAATCCCTTGTTGATTCTTCTTGATGGTGATCATAAACCCTATACATCCACCCTTGGAAAACATTTGATTCGGGTAAACCCAAAAATTGACTCAACAAAGTGATGATGTCATTGATTTCCTGAATGAAATCACTTCTGAAACAAGTCTCGGGAATCTGAAACAAACCGGTTTGGTTTTGATCGGAACTTCTTATTTACATGCTTGATACAATCTTCCCGATCATTATCCCAAGCTTTCGATCTCTTACTTGATATCTAACTCTCCATATTCTTCAAAATTGGGTAGCTTGAGGAGGTCATCAAAGTAACCTCCGTCTAACTTGATCACAACTTCTCCCACCTGGTTTCTCACAGAACGAGAAGTAGAGTCATAACTCGAAGCGCAGGCTAAGATGAATTCAGTAAACCTTTGAAAGACATAGGGAAACCCATTGCAAGAGGTAAACCACTATCAAACCTATTGATTTCATCCATGGAGTTTGGGAGGAGATCTTTACCCTACTCCATAAATCCTCCATATCTATATTTCTGAGCTCTGTATCTCGGATGTCATAATTGCAATCGATATAGGATGGAGACTCCACCTTTCTGAATTTGTATTTCATCCTTCCTGACTTCTCAGTCTTTTCTTACGATGGACCAGGGTCCGACATGAGGGATTTAGAAGGAGGAGAGTTTCAGAGATCAGGAGATGTTGCACACTGTGAAAACCTCGACCTATCGAAGACCTTGGAAGGGTGGAAAAGCCCAACACACTAAGGAGGATGTCCTAAGTCCAGAAAACCTAAACTTTGAAGATGTCAGAGACTTGAGAAAACCCGACACTTTGAATATGTCGGAGATTTGAGAAAACCTAGCACTTTGAAGATGTCGGAGATTTTGGAAAACCCGACACGTCAAATTTTCTGATATACTGTGGGTTTTTGATAATGCCTAAAACTGCTAAACCCAAGAAGAGGAATAATAGGTTTTTGTTGATTTTAAAACATGTAAGTTCTTTCTTCATCATTTATATCCAAAACATATTTTAATTACAACAACATTCCAGGAAATAACACAAAGTGATAATTCCAAAGAGATGAACCCTAAAACATAAACCCGGTTTTTAGAAAACAACCCTTAAAATGGAAAAGAGAAAATCCCAAACCTAGATGAGAAACTTGGATGAATTCCTCACATAATTAATCCATAAAAACCAAAAGAAATACTAAAGAAAAATACCTTCAATCGGGACAATGAACGATCAAAAACAAGCAATGCAATCAAAGTATAGAGGTGAATTTCATGTTTCGGGTTGAAGAAGCATGCACAAAAACCACAAGGTAAAAGTACATCTAAAATGACATAGAAATTCACATATATATATGAAAATTTACAATAAATACACTTCATCCGTGCACGTACCAAACCCAAACCGAAAACTCGGCATTAATGCCATGTCGGCATGCTCTGGGAGATCCGAAAACCCAACACAAAGGTGTTTAGAGCAATTTGGGCTTCAGGTTGCAGGAAATAATCGACATAAAGCATGATGCTTAGATGCTTCAAAGTTCTGAAAACCTGACATGAAGGACATAGGCAATTCGGGTTTCAACATGGGAAATAATCGACATAATGCATGATGCTTAGACAAAGGCATGCTCCGATGCTTGGAAGGTCCACAAACCCGACTAAACCTTACTCGATGCGAGTTTTGGGTTTTGGGGACCACAAGAAATGAAACATCTAAAACACATGTTGTCCTGTTTGTGAAACCTGAAAACCTGATTATCTCTCATAAAGGCAATTTTGCAAAACCAGCTTAAAAATTTTGTAGGGTTATCTGATAGTTTTGGCGTAAACTCAAAACTAAGATAACAAAAACCTAAACCCTTAACCATGCTTAGCCCTCAACCATAAACCGTAAACCCTAAACCATTAAACCCGAGACATAAACACTAAACCTAAACATTAAACCCTCAACTCTTAGCCCTAAATCCTAAATACTAAACCATGAGCCCTAAATCCTACACCCTAAACTTTAAACCCTAAATCCTAATTCCTAATTCCCTAAACCCTAAAAACTAGAAAAAACCTAAATCGTAAACCCTCTAAAATATAAACCTTAAGCCCTAAGCCCTAAGCCATTTAATCTACACCATAAACCCTAAACGTGAGCCCTAAACTATAAAATTTAAACCCTAATCCATAAAACCTAAACCCTAAACCTTAAACGCTTAGCCCTAAACCCGATCCCTAAACCATAAAGTTTAAACACTAAACCCTTAACCCTAAACCGTTACACCCTAAAATATAAACCCTAAACAATAAACCATAAACCCTAAACCATAATCCCTAAGCCCTAAATCGTAACCTCTAAACCCTAAACCCTATACCTTGATCCCTAAATTAAAAACCTAAACCCTAAACAAACTAAAACCCTAAACCATAAACTCTAAACCCTAAACTCTTAACCCGT
>CM031234.1:7935674-7937577 GCA_018340775.1 Taxus wallichiana var. yunnanensis
CAAGGCCTGAAATCATGTTTCTGGGGTCCCCTCGCTCTCTAACCCTCCTATCCAAGAAGAAAACCCAATGTTTTAAAAGTATGTGAAAATGTTGCAAAACCTGTGCTTGAGGCCGAAATACAGAAAATTGACTAAGGCAAAGCACTAGGGACAACTGGGACATCGAGGCCCGAATCGGCCGAAAAGCCTCTAGGCGGTCCGCATAAGCATTTGGGATAGTTGGGACATTGGGACGCGCGGGACACGAAAAGCCGAACCGGCCGGAAAAATGAAGAAAATTTCCTAAGTCTTGCTTCGCAGAGTTTGGGACATCTAGGAAAAGGTACGTGGAAGATGCGAGATCAGCCAATTTGGCGTGAGTCAGTACATTTCGAGTGGTTTGGAAGTATTTGTCACAGGTAGTCTGGGACAATTGGGACAAGAGTACGCGGAGGATGCGAACAATCCAGATCGGCCGAAACAGGGAACTTTGGTCTGGGACACCTAGGGCAAAAGGACGTGAAGGACGCGAAAAGCCAAAAGAGCTAAGAGCTAATGGATTCTTGCCACGTGTCTTTGCCGCAAAGAGGGACAAGGAATCCCGAATCAGGCGGTTCAGAGATTTTTTTCCTAGGCGGTTTGGGACAACCAAGCGTTGCCAAAAATACGCGAGGGACGCGAAGACCTGGAAAATCTGCCAACGAATCAGAATAGGACACGTGTCCTAAGGTGGGGGAGCTCGGAGCTAGGGAAAGACTTAGGAAAATTTGGCAAAAGTTTGGCCAAAAACTAAAAGGTAAAGGATGACCCCGCGGCCCCTGTCCTCCAACCAGATCATGCCACGTGTCCCAAGTGGCGGGGCGAGGGAAAAAATGGAAAATTTCAAAATTATAAAAACGTCAAAATTTTGAAGGGAAACCCACGGGAGGCCTAGGAGAGAGAATTGCTCATCCAATCAGTGCCCGACACGTGTCATCCAGGTGGCAGAGCGTGCGGGAAAAAATTTAAAATCCGTTTTTGCCTGTTTTTGCCCTAAAATCTTCAGATCGCCATATCTTTCGATCCAGAGCTTGGATTTTCACGTTCTTTATATTAATGGAAAGATGGTGAATTTCTCTACATGATTCTAGGGTCAATCTTGCATTTTGGCTTAGTATGGAGAGAGAAAATTATGAAATGCCTCTGGCACATAATAATAGATAGAACTAACGTTTCAATAACCAGCTTTAATACAACAAACAGTTCGCATTTACTTCGCTGACAGATCTACCATTTTACTGTGATTCACCACTTCGCCATAATGAGATGAGTTAAATGTGACTTGGAAGTGGTTGGGGTAGATCTGACTTTCCTCTCTCTTCCTCTCTCATTCTTCCTATATATTGTAAGAGGGGCTTCTTTTTAAAGGTCGAACATTTCTGCTTTGCTTCTCCTTCTTCTCTTTATCGGTGAATTTGTGGAGTTTGAACCTCCCATTTGAAATCGTAATGTGACTCGCCTCTTGGCATTTTGTAGTGTATTGTATCAATACTTTGGAGCAAGTAATGCATGTCTCGGATGATTCTCAACCTCTCTCGTGTTCCTAACATCCTCCTTGTCTTTCACTACAAATTTTGTTATCTATGCATGATCTTGCATCACATTTAAATGGTCTCTGTTTATTGGAAAGATAGGTGTTCTTCATTCCTCGATGCATTACCTCTCTATTAGCTTAGGTTTATTTTTATGCATCTTCTTACCTTGTCTCTTTGGGCATTAGATTAGGTTTTGAGTAAAACCTCTACGTTTTTTGTGCATCTCAACAGGAATAGGAACCAGCCTTCTCTCGGAGAATCCTTTCTCATTTTTTTAAGTCCCACACTTGGAGAAAGGATTCCATGTTGTGCAATCACACCGGATGCTAGAGTGATCAACCTAGAAATCG